>KE157027.1:213430-287493 GCA_000411055.1 Leavenworthia alabamica
GTCGGGTCCGAGTTACGTTGAATTCGGGTCGGGTCATGAGTCTGAATGTATTGTTACATTGAAATCGTTGGTTATGGATAATCCGAATTTACTCGGGTCTAAAGTCGTGGATAAGTGGGGTTGTGATATTCCTTTCCTCTTCAAGGTATATTATTAATCTTATTATATAAATATTAATGCATATATTAATCTTATTATATAAATATTAATGCATATATATGTTACAAAATCAAAACAAATATATATATTTAGATTCTGTTTTTTCTGGGTCAATTTCTGTGTGTAATTTTGAAGATTTTATAACCTACTCTGTTTTTCATGTTACTATTTTTATTATCTGCCAAAAATATACATTTTTAGATTCTGTTTATGGTCAATTTCTCTGTTTTTTTATTATTATTTTGCTCTGTTTTAATGATGTTACATTTGACCTTATCTCTGTTTTTGATTTTTTACCTTAATGTTGTTCAGTTTCAGTTTTATTTTATTGTCAGTTTTGATTTGACTTTATTTTTTATTAACAAAAACTGGATTTTTTGTGTATTTGTAAAAAGTCAATGATAAAATGTTTTGGTGTTGAAATATTAAATATTTAGGTATTGTCAGTTACAAAAGCATTATCGATTCAAGCACATCCAAACAAGGCCTTAGCAGAGAAATTACACAAAGAAGATCCTCTTCTCTACAAAGATCCTAACCATAAGCCTGAGATTGCTCTAGCTATTACTCCTTTTGAAGCTCTTTGTGGTTTCGTAACTCTTAAGGTAATAACACATTTCAGTTTTTTTGGTTTAGATCTTTCGGTTACACTACCATATGAAATTATAACCGGTTTAACCTTAATCTAGACCCGGTTGATTATTTGGAATTAAGGAAACTAAACTCTTTCCTTGGTTTATTCCGGGTTGATTTGATTTATCTTTTAAGTTTGATTAGTTTTAGTTTAGGTTGTGTTACACAACTAAACCGAATCAATTTGATTCTGATTTGGTTTAGTTCGGTTTTCTTACCTATTGAACCGGTTCTGTACCTATTATTAAATCAGGAGCTCAAGGAAGTTATAGCTAATGTACCAGAGATCACAGAGCTTGTTGGAAAGAAAGCTGCAGATCAAATCTTTACCGTTCAAACCGATGAAGACGATAGAGTCAAATCCATTATCCGATTGATCTTCACACAGTTGATGTCTGCAAGTAACAACGTGACAAAGCAAGTCATATCTCAGATGAAGATTCGTCTGATCTCAGAAGCTAATCATCGTGAACTATCGGAGAAGGAGAAGTTAGTTTTGGAACTAGAGAAACAATATCCAGGTGACGTAGGAGTGATCACAGCTTTCTTCTTTAATTACGTCAAGCTTAATCCTGGTGAGGCTTTGTATGTGAATGCGGATGAGCCACACGCTTACATCTCTGGCGACTGTGTTGAGTGTATGGCAGCTTCAGACAATGTTGTTAGAGCTGGTCTTACTCCTAAACACCGAGATGTTCAAACCCTTTGCTCTATGCTTACTTACAAATTGGTAACTTCCTTTGGTTTAGTTGGTAAACCGATTTGTTTATTTGTTCAGTGTCCGGTTTAATTGATTAATTGTACCGGATTTGATTTAGGGTTACCCGGAGATTTTGAAAGGATTTGCTTTGACTCCATATATTACAAGGTATCTTCCACCATTTGATGAGTTTGAAGTGGACCATTGTGTCCTTCCTAAAGGAAAGTCAACGGTTTTTCCGGCTGTACCGGGGCCTTCGGTTTATTTGGTTATTGAAGGAAATGGGAAATTACAAACCGGTTTATCTCAATTGGTGGTTCATCAAGGAGATGTTTTGTTTGTACCGGCTCACAAAGAGATTGATGTAACTGGAGAAAGTGATGTGATGAAGCTTTATAGAGCTGGAGTCAGCAGCAGAATCTTCCAAACATTATAGGCTTATTACTAAGCATATTAATATTAATTTCACTAATTACAATATATTACTATATATAAGTTTGTACGCAATCATAGAAACCATTTAAGGGGTTGTTTATTTTTCTGTCTTTACTCTTTTATTTATTTATTTTATTATTAAAACGAGTTATATATGTAAAATGGTTATAAAAACCTTTTAGTCCTAATTCTAAAAATATATTTATATTATCACAAATTTTTGCTCGTTTAGTCCATTTTGGGTTGTGTCGTTGGAAAATTATCTACCAAAGTCAAAAGAAGACTATACTATACTCATCAAAAAGTCAAGGCAAATGAAATGTATCTAGGTTAAAAAAATGGTCAATGTGCAGCACTCAAGTTTCTTAAATAGATAAACTAATTTTGTCAACAACTCAATCCATTACAAACTCTGTTTTGTTATAATTTAACAAAAGCAAAACCAAAATGATCAATCAATTAACCATTCCAAATCTTTATAAAATCTCACCCGGTTTACTTGCATTGGTTATTGATTAAAGCTTTGGTTACAAAATGCGAAACAATTCCAACCGGACAGAAGAGAAGACAAAGCGAAACTGAATGTCTTGTCTCAATCTTATTCACTAACCCATCTTTATAAACTTGCCTATACTCAAAAACCATGAAAACACACTTTATAATAACAAAACACATTCATATAACAACTTCATAACACAGTTTGATAATACCTTGCTGCGAAAAGATCAATAACAAGAAGATGAATCCAAGCAGAAGCAAGAGTCATTTCACTCGAAAACATTTTCGTCATTCCAGACAACTACAAAATGAACATTTTAGTAACAACAATGATATATAACAATATTATTATAGATTTATATAAACAATTAAGTACCTCTGGTAACATGTATTTACTAGAAAACATGTATTTGAGTGTCTCTGGTGTCCATGAAAGGTATAATAAATACACGTATAATACACCTAAGATGATATATGGTATACTACTCTCCATACACTTCTTGGTCTACACAAAGAAACACTGTTATATAACCCAACTTAGATCTGGCCTAAGTTGTGATGTTTTGTAATAAAAACATGAACTTACAATTTGGGCTCTTGGAGCAACCACCATTAGAGTATAGAAAGGAAGAACTGCGGTGGTTCCAACTGCGAAAACACTGCTTGCAATCTGAGAAGTAGCTAACCCTGAAACCGTGAAAATAACTCATTTTTTATATGAGATTAAAAAATCATGATTGAGTTATGAAATGGTTATGTTTTGAGTTAATAAGATTTATTACATGAAGCTTTTATGCTAGAGTGTTTCTTGTGAATTTGTGAGTTTGAATTTGATGAAAGATTAGGGTTTAGAGAGATCCTTGATCCTCCAATGAAGCTCCAACGTTGATTTAATCTAATTTTTGAAGAATCAAAACAAAGTTTCGATCTTTTCATCATCTGAGATTCACCAAAGATGAAATAAAAAAATTTTATTTTTCGGACAAAAGCATTTTGAGTTGAACAAGACCAATCTAAGTATTAACAGTTACTTATGAGAATTAAATTTAATTTTATAAAAAAAATCATGGTCAATTGAATAGCAATTAATACATTGATTAGAGTCAAAGATAAGGTTGACCAAAACTATTCGAAACAGTAGGAGAATCTCAACATAGAAGAAACTAATCAGACAAAGATCCAAAAAAAAAACAATACCGAGAGAGAAGGCAGTGAAATGGAAGAAGATAAAGCCATTTTTGATTCAAATCTTCAATACTGTTTGCTAAAAACTGGTTTTTTCATTATCTTCTTCAACAAACTCTCTCCATAGTTAATAAATAAAGAGGATTTGTTGAGAGGTTTCTCCACTGAATAAAAAGGTGAAGAAATGGTGAAGACAGTTCTGTTTTTTTTCTTCAGTGTCTATAGTTTATTTTATTTTATTTTAGATTTGTTTAGTTGGTCACCAAACTTTGAGGTGGTGCATTATAAATTTATACTTTGTCTAAAAGAATTAGGTAGTGATTAATATGTTTGCTGATTTTTCTGCTGACTGTTTATGCTTTTTATATATATATAAAATATGTAAAACACTAAATATATCTTGCGTTCAGTGTGGGTAATTATTTAGAAAATAAATACTTTTAATCAATCTTTTAAATAGAGTTTTTGGATGTAAAATTGTTATATCATAATAATTAATAGTGATATCATACAAATAGTTTTTTTTTAAACAAATAGTGATATAATAAAATTGATATCAAATATATACCATATGTAGTTAACACAGTTTGGAGTTTTTATTTATTTTTGTTAAAAAAATAAAAAAATCCAGAGAAGAGTTTTCAATATATAAAATAAAATAAAAATGTATTCTTTGCATTGATTAACTAAAATTTGATTGACTCTTTTATCCCTAAAGAACTGATTAAAATTATTTTAATGGCATTTTTATAAAATTCTTCAGTTTTAAATTTTAATGTAATTTTTATTAGTTTATTTCTCTAGTACTAGTATAGAAATTTTTAATAAATCAAGAAAACTATGTACAAAAATGAATTGTGATCAATCTGAATTTAGCTGGACAAGACACAAGTCTAGTTTCAGGCCAAAAAAACAAGAGTAGCAGACAAAAGTTGGTGTCTCCCCCATTAGTTCGGTTACACTTTTATTATATTGTATTGTATTTTATTTAATATACTTTTCAGTTTTCACAACCTGATTGCTAATTGCATTACCGAAATTGACCATTAATAAAAGAGGCAAAATTGCATAAGAAAATTATATGAAAAAGATAGACATGTGTCTAATATTTATTGCTTGAAAAAATGGATGGAGTTGAGACCTTGAGTGGGCTATTTGGTTTGATAACTTCTGTCTATTAATGGGCCTTTTTCCCAACCAATTTATTCATGAGTTGTTCATTCAACAAAAGTTTTACATGAAAACAAAAACAATACTCTCTCACTTATTTCATAAAAATTGAGAATATTTTAAAATATAAATATATCTCTGTTTATTAAATCACTAATTAATTAATATAACATGAATATAAATATTTTAAAATTTGAATGAAGAATAAATTCAAAAACGACGTTATTTTGAAAATACAATATCAATTATAGAATGCCATTTAAAAAAAACGGAAATAATATTTGTTATTTTTAGATGGTATTTCGTATTTTGATATATTCGATGGTGAAAGAAACTTCGTTTAAACAAAATTTACAACAGTTGAGATTAAATGCTAGAAAATTATCATTATATTTTTGTTTTCTTTGTAAATATTTCATAATATTTTATAGTTTATAAGGATCTACTTTTATTTTGACAAAAACATATGAAACTACTTTTTCCTTTAGATATTACATAATTTGATTTTTAGGACACATATCTTATCCTAACCCGACCTGAAAGTAACGTTACAACATAAAGAGTTGTAATCTATAATTCCAAAATATATGTGTGAATAATTTGGGTCAACTTTTTTTGATTTGGGAAATGCTTGTCAAATTAGAAAAATATATGACTCACAAGATCCATGAATATACTAAGTTATAATATATAAAAAATGAATATTCCAAACTCTTATCCATAAGCCTATCCTTCACAAGGCACGACGTCCACGAATGTATCCATCACTAGATTTCCAGTGGGTCATCTTTTACTTCAAGATATTGTTCTACTAGTATTCAATATGAATCTAATATTTATTCAAAAAAAATTGCTTTATTCAATAACAGCAATTTAAATATTATTTTTTCACTTATTTAACTTGTAAATTTTCATATTTTAAACCGCATTGTTCTATTTCTTTTTGTTTAATGTGCAATAAAAATCAAAAGATTTATAGAACATTACATATTTATTTGATGAGAATCCGATATAAAAAGTCTCGCAAACCGGAAAAACAAATGTTAAATCCGGAAATTAAAACCAAAGAAATAAAAAAGCAGAATGATAAAATCAAAGGTAGAGAGATAAGATAATATTTTGATGTTTACACAACAAAGCAAAGGAGATTAAGCACCAGTGAAGCTTGGTGGCTTGTAAGCAATGAAACTGATGCATTGAACTTGACGGGTGTTGTCAAATCCAATGATCCTAATGAAAGCATTAGGGTACTCCTTCTTACACTCTTGCACTTCCTTCAACACTTGAGCTGAGTCTGTGCATCCGAACAATGGTAACTTCCACATTGTCCAGTATCGTCCATCGTAGTATCCAGGTGTGTTACCATGTTCACGGTACACAAATCCGTGCTACAAAAACCATATTATATACAATCAACTCAACAATCTTGATTCTTGAACATATATGTATATAAATCAAGAAACCTAAATATATAACGTTTTTTTCCCTATTTACAACATAAACATTACATATGATCTAGATAATATTGTATATTTATTTATTTTCAATTTTTGTTACCTCTAATTCGAATTCAACACAAGGGATCCACTTGTTACGTAGAAGGTAGTCAACTTCTTTAGCCAACTCAACATCAGTAAGATCAGGAAGGTATGAGAGAGTCTCAAACTTCTTCTTTCCAATGGGTGGCCAAACCTATAGTTTTTTATTTTATCATATGATATTAGTTCATAATAAAAACTATGTAATATGTTTGGTATAATCAAAAAAATGAAGATGACAATATATATATGACCTGCATGCAGTTAACTCTTCCACCGTTGCTTGCTATGGAAGTAATGTCGTTGTTAGCCTTACGGGTCACGGGGAAAGCAGCAGAGGACTTAAGTCCGGTGAAAGGTGCGACCATTGTGGCCTGAGCCGGAGAGGCGACCATAGTAGCGGAAGAGAGCATAGAGGAAGCCATATTTTTCTTCTTTACTCTTTGTGAGACTGAGAGGCTAGGTGCTTTGGTTATCTATATATAATGGTAACAACAGTGGAAACAAGCCATGGAGTGATCGGAGAGTGTAGGATTCATGAGATTGGTATGGGATAAGATTTAGACCGTTGGATTTTGATTGTGGATATGTCTGAGGTTAATCACTTGGTAATGACCACAAAAGTATAAGGAGAGGTGTTGAGACCCTTATCGGTTTGATGGGCTATAATTATGCCACCTGGAAGATAATTCCATGAATCTTATCGTTATCTATGAGTGAAATGTGTGATGATGGTGTCATGTGCTTACTCATTTTACTTTGGATTTGGGCTTGGCCCTTTCCTTTTGGGTAATAAATATTTTTTACCATATGCTTTAACCAAATATTACTTAGGATTTGTTTAATAAATTAGAATAAATGGTTAAGGTCAATAAAATAAATTGTTGGAGAATATTAAAAAAATAAAGGAATGAAGTTTGTGAAAATTGAGAAAAAAAATTATTTGGAGGTAATGTTCTTCTATGGCCCTAGGTTCTTGCTTTGAAAAGGGCTTGAGTGTTGCTACGCACTGTCGAGGGAGGTTTAGGGAAGATTAATCCCGAGTTTATCAACTAATTATAATTTTAACATGTGTCAGACTCTTAATAAAATTAATCAAAATTATATAATAGATATCATTTTCAGTATTTAATTAGAATATATATATGAACGTTTATTAAATAGGTCAACCAAAAGGGTATATTAGACACCACTAAAATAAGTTACACTATGAAAACTGTAATTTTGTATATTAGTATGTCAAAAAAAAAAAATGAATCGAAGCGAATAATCCATGAATAATATAAAACATTATAAATATTTGAATAACAATATTAACTATTCGATTTAAATGAATCAAATAACGAAAACCGAAAATTTTCTAAATATTTATTTTTCTCCAAGCCTAATGAACAAATTAATCAAACTATTTTGTTGATCTTAGTCTCTTAGATCACTAAACTCGACTAATCCACTTTCGATTACACTATTATCTTCCTTAATCCTCTAATCATCAATAAATTTCGGTTAGTGATTAAAAACCAAAGAGCCTTAATTGAAGCATGTAAAACACTTGTTAAGTTTATTCAAGCATTTTAACCTCTTGATTGCACTGGTTTTCTTTAAAGTCTCCAACATAGTTGCTTGGTCTTTTTGAGAAGCTTATCAAGCTTCACATTTTCAAAATAGGTAATCTATATTAATACAAAGACCGAATAATGAAAAAATGTTTGTAGAAAACTATATTCATTTGGTTTTTATTAAACCATAAGAAAATAATCTATGTTTATACTTATTCTTAGATGGGATTAGAAACATCTTATCATATGTTTAAAATTTGATACGGAAACTTCAGAAAATCTCTCAACTCGGACTTTTTTGTTGTTGTTTAAAAATTAGTTGACCAATCATTTGAATTAAGATTAATTATATATTATTTAACAAAAAAAAAATGAAGATATATATTAGAAGAAGCTATTGTATTCTAAGCAAAATAAATATAAAAATAAAGATAGAAAGCTCCGCCTAAGGTTTAGCCCACAAAATTCCGAAAACCATGGAAACACACAAGTTCCTGGATTTAGTTATATAAAATTCACTTGTTATTATTACAAGCCTACTGCCTATAACATATGTTGGTTCTCTCCTAAAATCATGGAAGTGATTGGGAGATAGAAGAGGTTTTGTCCTAAATGTTCAAATGACGTGATACACACGCGCGGTCATATGGAGGCCAAACCCTTTCATTGTTGTATTTTTGGCTCTTCACTATGTTTTTTAATATATATAATAAGTTTTGGACATTTTTGCATGGCATCTTAACCTATCTCTCCTCCATTTGTCTTTCCTTTTTTCAGTTCAATGTATCATCAACAAGATTTCATTATCTTTTTAATTTTACATATTCATGACTTGTTTATAAGTTCTCCATTTGGACTTTTGTGGTACCTTCACTTTTGATAGAATTCAGGAGGAAGAGAAATTGTTAAACAAAAGAAAGAGTTAAAACTTTGGGTTCTGTATCAGATAAACCTCCATATTATCATAACACGACAAAACTATACTCGTATGTTTTAATTTTGTATGCATCTATATTCAACTTATTACGTATGCTGTATGCATCTTAGTTTTAAAGAATAATCATGTTTGTCTGTTGCACTTTTATACCAATATGATAATTACTATCGGTCTATCGCACTTTTAAGCGTTTTAAATAGTGTAACGTTTATACCATTTATAATTTTTAAGCCTTAAAAATTATAATTAATCGTGGGTCAAACATGTGGAAGGTCAGTCGACTTATGAGCAAGAGTTAAGGCCAATGTTTATTTTTAAGGCTAATATTCTTTCAATAATAATAAAAATATTTCAATTAGCAAATTCCAACAATAAAAAATAGTTTGATTAGGTTATTATTTAAGTAATTGTAAATATTAAATAAAGAAAAAAAGGAGTATGAGGGAAGCTCCAAAACCACGTTGACCAAAACCTTTTCGGAAACCACTGGCTGGAATCAAAGAAATTGTCATTATATGAAATTGACGCCCATAGAAAACATTAGAAACCGGTTTTGTTCCTATCACCTCTCCTCTTCCTGAAAACTGGGAAATTTTTGTATATTTGTTGCTAAATGGTAATTAAACCATTTATTAAATAACATATAATACAAGTGTGATGTTCAATATTCTTACATCCAAATCGCTGACATTTTACAAAATAAAATAATTAAAAATTTGGACACTTGTATATTATAGACTTTGTAGTAAATTGTTGGTAAATCTCTTTGAATTTCCATACAGGAAACCAATAAGTACATAAAATTTTAAAATCTGTTGATGTTTATAACTAATATTTAATAAATTTACTGGTGCATGAGATAACACAAATACCCATAAAATTTTTAATTAATTGGCTAAAAATAAAATGACAACACATATATCTTTTAGCATTTAAGAGAATTTAGACAAAATTAAAAAAAAATTATGCATTCAGTCCAAAAATAATATAAAATCAACAGAGGAAGTAGATAACATATCTTAACACCATTTTTATGTAAACATATAGGACAATTTTTTTGTGTGGTTAAAATAATGTAAACTATAGAGAGATTAGGTAAGACTATTTCATTCAATGCCGCTTGTTTTAATGAAAGAAAACTACCAAATCTAAGCACTAAACGTTGACTTTATTAATTTAGTTAAGAAAGTAATAAATTGAATTGGTCAAAGTGTTAGTACAAGTAACCTAGATCTTTGGGCATTTATATAATTTTAATTATGAATGTTAGGGCATAGGAGGGAGCTATATAATGTAGTCGGATTAGAAAACGCGGCGATTCGACCAAACTCTGTACCATATTGTCTCCGCCACGCGACCATACTTTTAACTTGCATGCGACTTTGATGTTCGAACCACTACTCTCTATTTCCCATTTTACCCTTTATTTATTTCGTTTTCAAATTCACTCTCTCCAAATATTTTGGCAGTTCATAATTAATTGTCGACCATTAAACTACGTTCAGAAATAACTGGTTTAGGCGGTGAAGCCACGCGCCTTTGAATGAGAGTAGGAGACTGAAACGTAAAGCTTCCATTTGTATATCTAACCAATTTAATTAAATTTTGTTTTTTCTTCAATTTGAAACTAATGAAGATATATAATATATTGTTTTTTTTTTTGCTGAAAATTTTAAAATATTTTTTAAATTGACTTTCCATTTACCAATTTTTTTTTATATGGATTTTGCTAAAATCAGAGAGCTTGGATGGTTTTGACTGGCTATAAATAAATCTTAGTCGGTCAAATTAAATTTTAGAACAAATGTATTAACTACAACATAATTTTTTTAACAGTAATAATTAGCAAATAGTACAAAAATGCAAAAAACAAAAAAAAACTTGTGGCTCGTTCGTTTAGACACGTCACAAATTAGACAAAAAAATACAGTCTGTACTTGGTTATATATCACCAACCTCTCTCTGTACTTATATACATATCCTCCTTCCTAAAATCTGGATTGTACTTTCCTCAAACTCAAAAACAAAATCTAATTCTTGTCTTCCCTTCAAGAAAATGCGTATGAGCTGTAACGGATGTCGAGTTCTTCGAAAAGGCTGCAGTGAAAACTGTAGTATAAGACCTTGTCTTCAATGGATCAAATCTTCCGAATCTCAAGCCAACGCCACTGTCTTCCTCGCTAAGTTCTATGGCCGTGCTGGCCTCATGAACCTTCTCAACGCTGGCCCTGATCACCTTCGTCCTGGTAACCACAAATCTGTGGTTTTTTCTCTTCTCAAAAACAGAGTACTCTGTTTCTTTCTCTACCATGCAGCTTATTAGTTTTTTTTTGTTTGCAGCGATCTTTAGATCATTGTTGTATGAAGCATGTGGGAGAATTGTGAATCCGATATATGGATCCGTAGGGTTATTATGGTCTGGAAATTGGCATCTTTGTCAAGCTGCAGTTGAGGCAGTGATGAGAGGCTCTCCGGTGATTCCTATTGCATGCGATGCAGCGGTTAACGGTCAAGCTCCTCCGTTTAACAACAAGTTTTGTGATATAAGACACGTGTCGAACAGAGACGAGAACGTGAAGAAGTCAAGACGTGCATGCAAGGAAGAGAGAAAAGGGAGGTCAGTGAGTCATGAGTCGTCACTGAGTCACCAGTCTTTGGCGTCTTCAGAAGAGACGACGACGGAGGAACCAGCTTGGATCGGACTAGAGTTGACTTTAGGGTTGGAGCCTGCGTCACGTGAGAGTCACGTGGTTGTGCCTATGAAGAAAAGGAAGTTAGAGAGATGTGGTACGAGTGATGATGAGGACACATGTAAGATTGAACTCGGACTCGTGTGTAGTGACTAGTGAGTGAATGGTGTTTTTTGTTTGGAGAAGTTTTGGTGTATGAGTTTTAGGTGTACAAATAGAGATTAATGAATCTCTCTTTTTTAGTTTTCGTAAGTTTTTGTTTTGTTGTCTTCTTTTTTTATTTGCATGTTCGATGTTCTTCATAAATGTTTATGATAAAGAGGTCCTTTAAAAGCCTTTTTTTTTATTTACTTGTATAGTTTGATGTGAATACTCATAGAATGTTTTCTTTTAGTTAATTGGGTTGAAATGTACATTCAACCAAAAAATGGCCCAACTCTTGTGGACTACTCTCAGCCTAAGTTCTTAACCTTTACACTCGGCCTCGGTTCTCATAACCAAATAATAATAGTATTATCATTTATGGTAAAGGAATTAACAAAGAGAAAATTGTCATTTGACGACCAAAATTTAAGAAAATTTGTAATACAAAAAATCAAACAAAGAACGAAAGAAAATATTTGGGGTTTAATAAAAACTTGTTGAAATAGTTCTAGGGCTGTAAATATACAAATTGATTGAAGAAATATATTCCAAATATTTTCATAACAAATTAAAATCTCTACAACTTTTGAAACCATGCATTACATATGCATTACTTGGTCACATATCATATTGTATTATGTATAATGAAGAAGTTCTCTAAAAATTTTCTGACAAACAGTGATTTTATTACTCAAACTTGATGTGATATGGTAAACCATACACACATGACTACAAGTAATAGAACATATTGGTTTAACATAAGATCTACTAAGACAAGCTAAGCGGTCCACCTTAAAATTAGCTTTCCATAGAATTTGAAAATAGATGAGTAGAAGACAAGTCATGTTCCATAAATGTACTTCAAATTTGGAGTGGAGAGGAGAGACACGATACCATTGGTCTGATCCAAGGACTAAATGTTCTCTTTTTGATCATAGAGAGAACGAAAGATAAATACAAAAGTATTAAAGGGGGGAAAAGGACTAATTGTTAGGAATTTAAGACCTATATTCAAATTTGATTATTATAACATATTTTTCTAATGAATGACCAATTTTTTTATTTGATTATTTTTTGAGTCTATTATTTGAATTTTTGCTTCTTTTTTATAAAAGATTTATATTCTTTTGAATTTCAAAACAAAATATTTAACTTGAACTTTGTATACGAAATTTTGTTCCTTCTAAATTTAATATATGAGTGTTAAATTTATTTTCTAAAAAATAATATATAAAATAAAATTGTTCGTTGAGGGTTTAAAACTTTTATACTAGACGTGGAGTTCAAATTTTATAATTACATAAATTTTTTAAAAATTGTATGATGCTGTAAACAATCATGTTGGTCGTGATGTCGTGTGTTACAAAAATAATTTATTCATTAAAATTATTATGTTTATTGATCATAAATTTTTTTTAGTTTTATCCAAAATGATGATGTATTATATACTTTTCAGGAAAAAAAAATATTTGTTTTTAATATTTTGTTGTATAACTCTCACACCGTACACAAACCACATTATTATTATGTTTTGAGATCAGATAAAATCAAAACCTTTTGAGTTGGATAATTCTATAGGTGCAACAGTGGCATTAGTGGTGACTGTGAACAGTGTAAGTATAGACTCAATCTGTTGGCTCGAGTGAGTGGAGTGACATCAGCATCATGATTTTAAAGCTAAGATCATTCCACTGTCACAAAAACTATTTACCATCAATTCAGTTTCACAACCTGTTTAATCAAATCATATACTTTCAAGTTCAGTGTCAAATCATCGATTTATAATGTGAGAGATAGAGATAGTCATGTAATTAACAGAGTCAAGTTAAGCTTAAACTTGAAAAATGACAAGGGACAAAGACTTTATATAACAAGTAATTATAACAAGTTTTTATATTGTTATTAGAAACTAACAAAATATATTACTCTACAAGTATTTATTTTTATTTTCTGAATAAATATTCAAATATTAGTTATACAGTAGTATATATAACTCAAAATTGATAATGACATGTTCATTTAAAAAACTAATAAAATTTAGAAAATAGTCGTTTTATAGCTAGAAAATATAACTATATCCATCAAATAATTCCGTTTATTTTTAACAAAAAAATCTATTTAATAGAGTGTCTTTACAAATTGTAGTTAGTTCAACTTAAAGTTTACCCTAAACAAATTTTAAAAATTATATGGTTGAGTGACATTTAAGACAAAATTAATATTATATGCTATGATTTTGGATCTTAACTAAAAAATTAAGGATTTTAGATTATAATCATTTGGTATTAAAAAAATTGATTGTTTAATATAAAAAAATAACATGTTAAAAATGTATTTTTTTTTGGTTTTAAAGGTTAATATGTTAGAAATGTATTGTAATAGTTAATGAAAAATTAGTCGTCCAAAATATTTAAAAATGATCTTCTTTACTTCTAAACAAAAAATTAATTGTTTATTTTATCTTAATTTGTAGATCCTTTTGTATTGTCATTTTCCCAAAATTACTCTTCAACTTACGTGGTTTCAATTTTATTTTGTCGTATATGGTTTGAATTAAATAACTTATCTTTAAACAGTGAAATTAAAATTAAAAAACAGAAAAAGATTTTTGCATCTAATGATTATTGAAAGGATGTATCATATGGAGGCGCCAAAAAGGTGACCCATGTACACTATTAAAAAGTAATATTTTAGTAATTTATCCTTTGTACAAAATGAGTATAAAAAATGTAAAAATGTGATAAAGAAATTTTGTACATTAGATTTATAGTTTGCTTTGATATTTTTTTTTGGGTTTGAAAAAAATGTAATATTTTTTCTGATCATTACTCATGATCTTGTTTGATTTTTTTTGGGACTAGTCGATTACACTATCGCCTGTAGAAAATTTTTGATAGTAATTGAGTTGCATTCATTATTTTTCCACAATAACTAAACCCTAAAATCCACTTTATCAAACATATGTAATATTATATATACAGGAAAATATCATTTAGACTTAAATAAATTTTTGTTTTAAATTAAGTGTGGTTTTAAATTTTTAATACTACATTTTCTTAAATTAGTTTTAATATTATTATAAAACCATATTAGTATATTAATAAGATGTATAGTAAAATAATATATTTTCCGAATATATGCATGTGGGAATTTTCTGCTAATGTTAGACTTAAAAAAATAATAATTTTGATGATACTTAAATTAATTCTCATAAATTTATTTAGTGAAAATACTGAAAAGAATTGGTTATATATAACTTAAAACTAATAAGAAACTCAATAAATGAGTAACAGACACATATTAAGATTTACAACTTACAAGTTGATATATATATATAATTGAATTACAACTTGTCATTTATATAGATACAAATAGATTTACAACAGTGCTGACCTAAAACCATAACAAAATAAATTATATAAAATAATATCAACTCCTTACCCCGTCACTTATAATTCATAGCTGTTATTTGTTTTATATTAATATTAATTACTGAAAAGCATATATAGCTAGATTGAACCCATTTTACAATATAATTATTCCTATAGTATTATTATATTCAATATGCACTTTTTTACCCAATAACGTCCAAACTAAAAGATGAAGATCAACTATTTCTGGCTCTACCAACGAATATAATCTGACCTTACAAAGAGACAACAGTCAAAACCTTTCATGTCTTTTTTTTAATTAATTTATGAACATATATTTTCTATATATTTCCAAGTGGTGAGTAACCTATTTTCATACTATATCATCTTCGAAAAATGATCATGTAAAATTAATAACAAATGTATTTTCATATTTTACATCTCTTGCGACTTAGCTTTTAAGTTTTTAAAATTCTGTAAATGAACTTGTAAGTTTTTTTTAAAACATGAATATTTCCAATACTACAATATTATACTCATAAAGAGGGAATTGAAACATATTTATTTTTTAAATTTTTATGAGTATCAATATGAATAAAATAACTTGTTTTCTCCAAACATATCACTGAAACATATTTTATATTATAGGAAACCATCAATATTTTATCCGAATATTTCGAAAATAATATCGTAAAATATATGATAATTTTTTTTTAAAATGTTTGATAATTTATATAGGCGGAAATTAAATAAGATGTGCATCCTATGAAAATTTCCAATATTTGTTGAACTCTTGTAGAAACGACAAAGCTACAAATGTATATGTTTATGAAAAAGTGAAATTTTATTTATATAAAAAAAATTGTGAGTGGTATTATGATCTGAGTGAACTAAATTACCAAAAGAGGCTATATATCTAGGAAACTATTTCCTAAATAAATCGTATATATATAAGTCTGTCGACAAAAGAAAGTATATATTTAAATAATATTTATCTCAAAGACAATCATGGAGGAACATGTCTTTAAACAAGTCAACCCACTTTCACCATCTTTTCTATGATCACGAATCTTAAATTGCAATGTGGTTTTCTATTAGACTCCCAAATAAATAATTTGGTAAATGGTTTTCTAAAAACTAGCTTCTAAGGTACTTTAACAACAAAAACAAAACAAAACAAAACTAAACTAGTTTTATGGTTAAGTGTTGTTTTCCTAGTGCATTCGCACCTCGTTTTGTCTTTGATTTTCATTTCCGTGTAAGTTAATTTTAAATCCAGTGTCATTGTAAGACTGTTTATATAAGCATGTTTGTCCACTTCTATTAGATCAACAAAATAGATGATAACAGATCGAGAGGAGAACGATCATGTCATGAGGCCCGAACTGTCGTCTGCTTTCAGAGTGACAGAGAGATAATGTCTCACATATTCATATTGTATTACTACAATATCCAAATTTATATACATCAAACATTTTATTTTTAGATCAATACCTTTTCTTTTTTTGTATTTGAGCAGGATAATAAATAGATAAGTTGTTACATTATTAATTAACGAGGGATACAACTCACAAAAACTCTTCCTTACACTCACATTCAAAATCGTTTAAATAACAAATCACTCATGCAACTCAAAACTCAGTACTCTCTCAAAAAGCTTAGTTATATAAAAGCTAATCCAATGGCTTCAAAACTAAATGAACTCCATACTTAGGTTTTATAGTAAGCACAACTATAGGAGCATGCCTATAATTCTCCGATATTTCAAAACTAAACTTAGAAACAAGCATTGCTAATATTATCTTAGCCTCCATCATAGCAAAAGACTGACCAATACAGTTCCTAGGACCAGCCGCAAAAGGCATAAAATGGCGATTAGATGCATAACTTCTAGTAGAAAAACGTTCAGGATTGAACTCATTAGCATCTTCACCCCATAAATCTTTACTATGATGAATGGCAAGAACAGGGATCCATATAGATAAACCTTTAGGTATGATAAGGTCACCAAGTTTTATGTCTTCAAATGCCATTCTTGGTAGAAGAGTAGCTGGAGGATAAAGTCTTAGTGACTCATTTATCACTTTGTTTAACTGTTGATAATAACAAAATAAGTTAGTTGAATATTTTATTATATAAGATTCATATCTAGTAGTCTTGTGAAGTGCCTTATGACTCTTTCTCAAAGATCTTTTACTTGGATTTAAGAATTGTTTTTTCAAGCTGTCAAAATCATTTAATGAATGATTGTTTTTAAATATTTTATGTAAAGCATGTTGTAGTGCTAATCTATTTAACAAGTGGAATATGTTATCTAGTACTCATTATAATATGCCTTAGTTTGATTTTAAAAGTGGAAAGCCAGTTCATTATCAATCTATTAAATCTAATAATATTTTGTTAAAATAATTCTAATGTAGATTTTATCTTATTCTAAAATACCAAAAATAAATATCTAAAATTTGGTAATATCTTATTAAATTAGTCTAAAATGTTTATAAATTTTTTTAGATATATCATATTATGTACTAAGTGAGATTTAGTTACGGAAGAAGCACTATGACTTAGTGGCATTGCCTGTAGTGTGTTATGAAGGTACCCCACCCGCACCCTATATGAAATGGCTATACAACCAAAAACCAATTTAAATAATAAAATAAAATATTTGATTCTATCTCAATCCTTAACCAAAGTCAAAACTGAGTAGACATGTGACTACTGATGCATAACAACATATATATGCCATAAACGATTTTTTTTCTTTTGAGTCAAAGTGTTATAATATTCGAAAAAATATTCTGATATTTTTGGAAATTACTTTATATAAATTTTACTGGTAAAATGTGAAACATGAATAAGCTTTCACTTCTCATATGCATTTAAAATTATGAAAGAGTTTTTTTTGAATTATTTTTATTTTTCAACTAAATCACTTTCTTTATATTTAAAATGAGAATTATACTGTTTTCAAAACGAACCAATATGGTAAATAGTATGAGTGAAAAGAACTTACTGCGGTAAGACTTGAGAGCTGTTCAACGGAGGGGACACCGTCTTCGCCACAAACTTTTCGGACCTCATCTCGAACCTTGTCTTGCCACGTAGGATTATGAGCAAGTAGCATTAGGGTCCACGTCAAGAGAAGAGACGTTGTATCATGGCCAGTGAAGAAAAAAGTCTTGCACTCATCCATTATCATCTGAACATTAAGGTTGTTCTTGTTACGGTCCATTTGGTTCAAGAGAAGCCCTAACAAGTCGTCTCCGTAAGAACTACTTCTACCAATCTCAACGCTGTCTCGTCTGCTCTCTATAATCTCCATCAAAAGACGTTCCACTTCGGTTTTCAAAGACTTTATCTCTCTATTGTATTTGCTCGGAAGGAATCTTTTAGACATGAAGATTAGTAACATGTTTAGTTTATGTTTTCCCGAGACAAAAGTCTTAAGTTGATGCATGCAAGGGAATGATGAAATAGTGACAGTGTAAACTCGTCATTCATGTAAACCATTGTTTATTTTAAAAATAAAATAAATAAATCACAGCATGTAACATTGTTCTTATTAAAATTTAATATCTTAGTGATGCAATAAAATATCTTAGTGGATATTGTTTAAACTATTTTATAATTGTAACCAACCCTACAGAATCATGAAACCAAAAACATAATTAAATAAAATTATTTGACCAAAAAAAACCGCCAAATGACAAATTTTTTATTTGATTTTTTTAAATTGTAGAATGATTTAATATAAAATGCAATTCCTATCAAAATACAAATATAATATATAGTATATATATAACTCTGATTAAAGAAAAATATAATATTTTTTTGAATGATAAATGAAACTCACCGGCTGCCTGGAAAACAGAGGTGACGAGTCGCCTGAGCACAAAGACGTTGAAGAACAGTGAGAAGCTTAAAAAGCTCCTTTCCTTTATCACAGCTACTTCCAAACTCCGTCCTCGATATTATATCCGCCGTGAGCCGTCGCATCTCCTCTTCAATCTCCACTTCTTTCTCACCCTCTTTTCTAAACCTCTCCGCCATCATCTTCGTGCACTCCACCATATGTTTAGCATATCCTTTGAGTCTATCACGTGTAAATGCCGGAGCTGCCATGTGACGTTGATGATGCCAAGCCTCACCGTTGGCCATGAGTAACCCACGCCCTATAAACCCTTTTGTCCCTTGCTGTTGTAACCATGATTTTCCAGTGACCGGATTATGCTTCGTCAGCAATTCTTTAATCATCTCCGTCTCCGTAAGACACAACCTTGGTTCCGTCCCATTCCATACTATAAATCTCTTCCCTGCAAAAGGGTATTTAAGTAATTTCAGAACATGCATGTAGCATGTCCTAAATGTGTTTTAAATTGTACGTACCATATTGTTTGGACCAAGCGACATAGTGAGGAAGAAGGCGAGGGACGATGTTGTGGTGGATAGAGGAGCAATCATTGGAGATGGAGTGTGAGAGCATTTTGGAGATGTCAACGATGTTTCCGGTGAGGAGGCGTGGATTAGGGCCGGTGATACCTTGACGTTCCATAAAGTTCTTGATGCGTTTTGGTGTGAGGAAGTAACAACAAAAAGAGTCGTATAGGACTCTTAATATTAAGGTCATGAGTATCACGAGGAGAGACTTTAGTAATGTAATAACCATTATCATTATTAATATTTTTATTTAAAATACAATTTTGAGGAGATGGTTTTGGTTTGAGAACAAAGTTGGTGAGTACCAAAGCATGTATTTATAGTGCTGCAAAGTTAGTGCCTGTTGTGGAAGTAAAAACTATAATAATTTATTGTTCTTGTTTTCCTACTTTTTTAATCTTTTCAAAAAATGTGTTTTACTTTTTCAAAAGATTTGTTTATTTTTCTTTAGACTTTATTTTCATCAGGGGATTTTTATTATAGAGAAACACGTAGTAAAAAAATAAAATAAAATGCATTAAAAATCTTGCATTTGATGGTATTTTTATCAGTTTCATTCTAAATAAACTATTATTATTTTTGTATCCTCTGATCTTCTCTGCATTTTTATGGTATTTATGATCTGTTTAGTTTCAATTTTCTTCATATATACTTTCAAGAAAACAAGATTGGTTAAATCATTAATTATGGTAAGACATATTTAGTCTATGAAGCTTGTTGAGACTTTATTCTTCAGTTTTTTTTTAAGTAATACTTATGTAAATGGATTTTGTTTTCTCAAAACTGTATATAAAACTTTATTCTTACTAAAATGTATCCGAGTCAGATCCATTTTTTTCATATTGGTAATAACTAGATTAATGTTTTACGTGCTTATATCCACTTGGTGATTGAAATCAAGTGCACTTGCATAGTTGTATGGTTGTTTATGAGTGCATTAGCTAGCTGCTCCATTTCCTAATTTATTTCACTTTAGTTTGCTAATATAAAGAATCACTGATGTTATAAATATATCATATATATATATATATGTCGATTTATATACATTGATAATTTTTTTTTTGGTAAAAGGATATATACTTTGATAATTTGATAATTAGAAAGAAGATTTGCCGTCAATTAGAAAAGCAAAAGGAGTGATGGGTAAAGATTGCGTATCTTTGGAAATGAATATGAAATGCAAAGATAACTTCTATAAATCTCATCAGATTTCTCCATTATACAAAAATTAAATAAAATTACTAGAAAAATAAAAACATATCTGAATATTATTTCCAATGTTTTATTTACTTTTATGGTCACTTTCATCTTTGAAGAAACATGTTTGGTAACAAAGTCATTCCGTCACAACCGGTTTATATATATAAATGAATTTATTGTGTGCATTAGAAAGAATAAAAAAACCCTTGAGTTAGGGATGTCTCCTTAATTTTGAACATGCAAAATAAACTTCATTTTTGAGCTTAATTTGTGCTGTATATACTCTCAAGTGTTCTAAGAGCATTTCCAAATATAACTATAATATGGAATTATGAATTGTTTTTTTTTTTATCATAACCTAAAAGTAATTACTAATTGTATGCTAACTAAATCGATTATGGTGATTTTTTTTTGTTATAATAATTAACAAAGTAAAAGTCAAAATTATAATATTTTCTTCTAACTGTCAATTAAAATAAAATATTTTGAAGGCTAATATTAGTATTTATATAAAAAAAGGTAAACTATATTTCTAATTTGGTTACCAAAAATAATAATAATAATTTCGTGTTTGTTTTTGTTTCTAATTTTGCTATAATTAATGTATATAATTAGTTGATGAAATATATATAGTGACTGCATAATATTCTTCACTTTCTATGTTTTTTCTTTTAGTAATAATCTTATTTTCTAGAGACATCTTAAATAGTTCATCATGAGAACAAGTTATATAATGTGTGAGAATTTCTATGTGGAAACTTCAATATACAACTAAAAGATATTTCAAGAAGATACTACTATACTCTAAATATGTTAGGATAATAAACCAATATGTATAATAAATCATCAAATGGAGATATCTAATAAAAAATCTACCTGATCATTCTCATAGTGACATCCAAATAGATATCTTTAGATTAGATACATAGAGATTCCACAAATCAGAATTTAATTAATATATAATTAGTATTATTTAGTCAAAGATTGCAGAATCAACAAAGATGATCACATAAAATTATTTCAAAAATTCAAAGTGAGACTGAAACATTCATTTTCTACAACGTGCAACACAATCCTTTCCTCATGCCAAGTAAAAAAATGGAAACTTATAGAACAATCAAATCTCTATATTATTATTAGGTTTCAAAAATATCTCATAATTTTCTTTGCTATAATACAAAAGATTATGTTTTTGGATCTATCAATGATTATATATAACGGTCACGATCTTTTGAAAATCGATGCTAAAGTAATAAGAAGAGTCATAAATAGTAGTCTAGTAATGATTAAGGGTAGATGAAAAGAGAATGTGATTTATGTGATTAAGTAATAATATATGTATTTTATTTCTTAGAAATTTTGCTTCATAAGGTCAAAAGAAAAAGAAAGTGATAGATATGGGAGTGATAAATTAAGATTGTTGAAAAAATAATTAAAGTAGTTAAATACATATATTTGATTCTTTATGTGTGTATTAATATCTTTGGTCTTTACAGTGTGAGTTATATATACAATTAGATAATTATTTGTATATACGTAGTTTTACAAAATATTGTATTAAATATTTAATAATTTGTAAAATAAAATATAAAAAAATTTATTTTTTAAAAATATATAAAATTATATTTAATAGACAAGTTTTTAAATTTAATATAAATAAAAATTATAATAAAATATTATATCATTATCATAACTTTATAAAATTATATCTAAATATTATATCATAATCATAAAAATTAAAATTTAAACACCCTTTTTTATGAACCACGTTTTAATATAGATTTTGTGCTTTATTAGTTTGCTTTTGTTATAACACTTCACCATCAAGCTTCTACATAACAAAACGGAACCATTGAAGCAGACCTCTCTTTAGGGACGAATACGATGTATAGACCGAAACATTTAGCAATTTCATCTTCCAAAACAAACAAAATTGCAAACCAAATCTAATAAACCAAGTGTTGATGATCTAATAGATAAAAGAATAGGGTCATTTAATATATATAAAAAGTTAAAAACATTTGTGGTATGATGTGAAATACAACTAAGGTCATTGCATATTTGAATGTTATCTAAGTCGAGTTCACAACCTAAGCCAAGTCTTATAGTAGCTCCATGACCCTTCTCTCTTCTAACAAGTCTTCAGTCCCTCAAACTTTGCATCATCTCAAACCACTGCAAAAACAAAAAAAGATACAAAAGTTAAGTCACATTTCAAGTATTTGATAGTGTTTTCTTTCTCTTATAAACAACATAAAAAAATGTTTTACCTGTCTTAATACATCACCAAGTGTTCTCGGTAAGGCTTCGATATCTCTAAGCACAATGTAGTATGGGAAAGGAAATGAATCCATGTAAATCGATCTCTTATAAGTTTTGCCTTCACATACCATCTCCTGATTAGATGGAATTAAGAAAACAGTTAAAAGATCATTGACAATTTAATACCTAAGCTCATAGATAGTAAAGAAATAGAATTGGACATACCATTAAATCAAGAACAGATTGCTCTGCGTCATCGAGAAGTATATATACTACCATACGTTTCTTCTGGAGAAAGCTTCGGACTGATCTTTTCAGTTTCTCTCGCTCATGGAACTTTCCATCACCTATGATTAGTACAAGTTGTTGAAGAGGGTTGCTCCCGTAAGACTGTCTTCTTGTGTTAGCCAAGTTTTCAAGCATTTCATTCATGTTTCTCAGTAGATTGACGACTGGTTCATCTTGAATGAGATTTTCTTGTTTAAATGTTAAACCTGAGATCATCTGCATATCACAAACGAGAGAATGTTTTGTAAGCAATTCATTCAGAGTGTTGATGTATGGGAAGGAAAGATTTGAGGGCACTAACCTTAATGCCGGATTCTGTGGTGAAAGACTGACCAAAATCATGTAACATCTTTATGATTCCTTGCTTCCCGAAACTTGCAACAGCCAAACTTCCCATTTCAAGCTGTGACATAGCTCGACACACAGTTGCCAAAGCTCTAATTGCAAAATCACCACATCCACTTTCTGACATGCTACGAGAATCATCCACAGCAATAACAATTTGGTAATCACGCTTGTTTGGCTTTGTCCTCCTCAGCCAAATTTTATCCTTCCGATAGTGACTAGCTATGTATGGAATAACCTTTTTCATGTTGATCCTTTTACCTGTTCTGTAGTCACCACTGAGCTTGCTAGCAAGTGTGGGTTCTAAGATAAGACGTAGTTGTTCAGCCAGCTCTTGAGATGGTTTTGCAGTAAGCAACTCACATCTCCTCCAAAGAGCAACAGCATTACTTTTGGCATCCGGATCGTCATCATTGTCCTCATTGTTTTCAAGGTCAATATCAGTCACCTGCATCCGGTCCAGATTGCAAGCATCTTCCTCTGAGAAAGTATTGTCGACTGAGACCATAGAGTCCATCCTGCTGTTACCATTACCAATATTTTGAATAGGTGAGCTCTCTTGGTGGGTCTTGTCTGTATCTGGTTCTTTGACCTGTTCAGCGATGCTATTACTGATCGACAGTTGGGGTTGGACGGCAGGTTTTTGTTTGGGGTCCATGTCATCAATATCCATTGGAGAGACTTCATCCTGATTACCTGGGAGTTTTTCTTCCTCAGATTCCCCCTCTTTCATATTTGTGTTCACTTGTTCAGGCAGTGCAGGTCCTAGAGCTTGAGAAGTTCCTTCATCAAACTGAGAAGCATATCCATATTCACCAGCATCAGGGTCTTCAATCTCATTTTCAGCCTCTTGTTTTTCTCCAAGGTCTGATGAGATTCTAACTCTTTCTTTCCACTCCTTCAACGCATCACCAACGTTCCTATAAGGATTCACCTTGGTTTGTTGAGCAGTAGATGACTGGTTTTGAGAAACTTCCATCTTTGGTACATTGTCCGTCAATGTCTCACCACTGGCCAAGCTAGTCATCATGAGGTTCATCTCAGTGTTACTACCCATAGGCATATCCAGTGAATCTGTGAGTTCATCCATAACATTAGAAGCAGACAAATCTTCTTGTGGTGCTGTACTTCCTGCCCCCAATACATTAGATCCATGTGGATTTTGTGAACCAGACTCCACGCCAGATATATTATCATTACAGTGGTTCGGTTTCATTTCTTCTGGCATAACATCTTTTCCTTCTACTGGTTCCGTTTCTGGTTTCTGTTCAAGATCATTTCCAGGTTCTTCTGTTTGGGGTGAGTCACACACGTCCTCCTCCCCAGTCTCCATATTCTCCTCTGCAGGCTCTTTAATTTCTTGATCATTTTCACCTTCTTCTGGTTCTTCCTGCTGATCTGCATCTTCCTTTTCGACCTCCTTTGTTTCATCAATCTCCATGTCATCATCAATCTGTTCATTGCCCACATCATGAGTAACTTCAGGTGGATCTGCAAGTGCATCTTCCTTGGTCTGGATTTTATCTTCTAAATTTTCTGTATCACCAAAATTATCATCATCCACATTCTCATTGTTTCCTTCTTCCGGTTTGTCAGAACTATTGGACTCCTCCGGCTCATTGGCAGGGTCCACACCATCTTCCTTGGCTCTTAACTCCCTTGATCTTGTGTCCTTGTCGACTACAGATGGTCCAGACTCATTCTTCTCATTCACATTTTCTTCCTCATCCTCTTCATCCTTGTTCCATGGCTTTTCATCAGCTTTTTCAGCATCAGATCCCGCATCTCCAATTGCAGAATCCAACTGCTCATCCTCACTTCCCTCGTCTTCCTTGTCTTCTTCCGAATCCTCACTAACGCTGTATTCTTTGCCATCAAATTCGTCACTCATCTCAATGCCTTTGTTTTTCCCCAGAACATCATCGAGAGTATCTTGCTCTTTCTCTTCCTCTTCCTGCAAAGACAATAGAAGAAATCTTAATTGTTGAAATTCCATGCAAAATTTACAAATGAATGGCAATGAGGAAGAGATGATATACCTTCTTATCTGTGCCACGAAGTTGATCTTCATCTTCTATTTGGTCACTTACATCTTTTGCCCCCACACCATCTCCCATACCAGTGCCTTCTGCAGCTTCTGGTTTTTCAGCTATAGAGCCATCATCGTCATCGTTTTTGGAGATGCCAAATCCTTTTGTAAATAGATCGGCAAGAACACTTGCAAGGACATGGGTTATCAATGACACCTACAGGCAAATAATTGTAATATATACAGTAAACGAAGTCAGAATATTATCTAACTTGAATAACGTAGAAGAGAAGATGAGTAAATGCTGAGATCTCTTCACACTAACTAACATGTTTTACGCTAAAGTGGCAGTTGAAATCGAATTTATTCAATTAACAAGATAAACTAAAAACATACCGTTTTATTTATAGCCAGAAACTCTTTGAGGTAACAATCGCCAAAGCTCAATAAAAGATCTAAAAATGCTTTAAGTTGCTTCAGCTGGTCTCCAACACAAGCTGAAAGGACACCTGATGAGTTCAACAGTTGTTCCTGTGAAGAAACAGCTTCATTTCAATTCGAGCTTGAAAATAAAAGGAAATAGCATTTCAATAATTCAAAAGACAATCCAACTTACGATGGAACCAAATGTTTCTGACAGTAGTTTACATAGGTTATCAAGGTTCAGGTCATTTTCTGTCTTCTTAAACAGACTATCCCACATGGTAATATTCCCTCCCTCTTCTTGAGATACACTTCCGTCTTTATAAGAGCAAAGATTTCCAATCACATCTTTAACATTTGCAAATATACTTGCAATATTTTCTTCAAGAATAAGTTGTTCCTGGGCCTCCCTCCCAGTTGATTGGTTCTCCACGTTAAGCAAACAGTTCAGATTTTCAGCCAGCAATTTCCCCTGCATTAAAAAACTTCTTAAAGCTGTCTCTAAAAAACCCTAAACATAAGCTATTTGCTATGCTAACATCTGGAAAAAGGTCAACAGAGTCCACTAAGGTTGAAAAAGACAGGGATACCTCTTTAAACACAGGAAAAAAATGAGTGAGAAGAACGTCCTTAGCATAGCTTTTCTGATTGTATTCAAAGAAACTCGAAATTTGATTCTCAAGGTCTGTAAGTTGATCAAAGTTCTGGAGTAGCAGCTGAACCATATCTTGTGTGACAAACTGATTAAGACAGCTACTTGTTGTGATGATAAAACCATTGCAATCAAGTAGAAACTTATCCAGTGAAACCTGATGATAAAGATATTCAGATTACTGCAAGAAATAACAGATCCGAAATATTAAAAAGAAGCCCAAGGATTCTGCACCTTAGAATTTTGAGCAATGGGAATTAGCTTTTCTATAAAGTTGACTAAACTCCGTGATGAGGTTTTCACAGCTTCACAGGAGTCTGAGTGTGTACTTTCAACTGTTCTCAGTAACGCCAACTCCTCAAGAAACATTGCAGTAATGTTATCAAAGATTTGCTGCCATATCACAAAAAGCAACAGCTTAATCCAGTGTTGTTGCAACAGAGGTTCTGTGCACATCATTCAAGTTAGAAAGCTGAAATACCTTCTGTAGCAACACGCAGTTGAAGATAGCATGTTGATTTTGGGGAAAAATGAAATCAGAATTGTCCTTTCTATCCGCGCCAATTGAACCCCCCAGTAATTTGGCTAAAGTTAAAACATATTGGCGAAAGCGGTTTAGAAGTTCGGCAAAGCCATAAGCAGATCTTCTTTGCTGCCGTTGTATTTCCACAAGATGGTTGAGAAATGAGATTGACCGCTTAACCTGTTCACAAGAAATTTAGTGCGAGAAACAGCAATTAACTGAGTCAGCGAAGCCAAGACAAAAATTACCTGCTCAGATGAAACATCCGAGTGTTTTCGATCAATATTTAACAGGAGTTGCACTGAAGCCAAGCTCTTAAAGTAAAACTCATTCGCCAATCTCCACTCAACCAGTGAAGTTTCCTTATTGTGGTCTTCCTCAACCCTGGAAAGATGCATGCTACTTTTGGTATATGGTGGCAACAACAGATGCTTTGGATCATATGCAGGCTGATAAAGTAACCCTTTAAAGTGATTTGACATCTGTAAAAGAAGATCATCACAGAATATAGTTGATCAATAAATAGTGCATGACTAGAAACTTAAACAGATGTCGATAAGCAATAATATCTTACCTCCACATCTTCAAACTTGTGTTTCTGCAAACCACTCTCTTCTAATAACTTGAGAAGTCTAGAGAGGGCCCTCTTCTTTGCAACATCTCTGTCACTGTTTCTCCATAGATCTGAACAACCAGCTATGTTATCACCAATGCTAGCAATGGTACTCCACAAAATTTTCCATTCACCCTGTAATTTATGTTCTGCAATGATAATATGCAAGCTTAAATTCATACAGACTCCCCAAAAAAAAAGGAAATCGAATGGATAGAACAAAGGTTGAAAAGAACTAGTCTACAAACGAACCTTCACACATCAGCAATGTTTTAAAATGAATTTCTTGGTGGAAGCTTCCTACGGATTCCTTCAATTTATTCGACCAAACGGCGTACCAGGAAAACCTACCAAGAAAAGTGTAAAGCATAAGGCTTCAGCTTCCATAAACTTCTAACAATGCATACACCATGCAAACGTATACCTGTCATTCAATTGTTGTGCATCTAAAGCATTAACCAGAACCTCGATCTTGATGTCTGATGCTCCATTCATAAGATCTGGACCTATTAAAGGGAGGTTTTGAGCTCGTTCCTTCGCTAGATCAGGCCTAACAAGCATTACAGGGACGCACATCATGTCCTGCTCAAGAAAAAAGATGCCATTTAGAAAACTATTTAATAAGGTTCAGTCGTTTCAAAGGCAGCATCTATAATTGAGTATCAATTGTGGATACAAACAAATACCCAAAAAATGAAAAAGAAGAGTCACTCATTACTTACTGTAAACTTCTGTATCAGCTTTTTGACCTTCTGCCTCGTTCTTTTAGCGGTCTCAATTGACAAATGATTATCTCGCCTCTCCCATCGACAAAGTTTTAGAACCTCCTTTAACTCAGCTTCGACATTTTTTCTATTTGAATCTAACTGCTGCATTACACTGGTAAAAGAAATTTGCACTGAGAACACTACCCTGGCGAAACAACCTTGAGCTGATAAAATCAAGACAGAATTGAAAAGGAGCTTACATCGGTAGGAACTGAATATAGAATCCAAAAATATTGTAGCAAATTTCCACCTTCGTCTTGTGTGAGTCACTAAAGCACAAGTTAAGGAAAAAAGATAATCCAGAAAAGGCAGTAAGTCATCTATAAAACGTGGTTGAGCAACCAACTATGAGAAGTGAAAGAAATAGCATGCTGAAACCAACAAAGAAGAGAAGAAAGTAGGTGATAGTTCATATGCAGCTAACCTTGAATATATCCCCAACGAACAACCCATACTTAATTGAAGAAGGAAGCAAAAGAGAAGCTGAAGACGTCTCCTAAATTCACCAACATTTGACGTTTCCATGAACTCCACCAAACTGCAACAAAATTATCTGTTAGATAACCGAATACTTGCAAGAATACAAATGTAACCACCACAGTATTCTTCTAGTGCACACCTTTGTGAAATGGACTCGTTTTCATGTTCTGAAATTTCAACACTATCCTTCTGAAACAGAACTGAAAACAAAGGAAGCCACAACTGCAACGAGAAAAAACTAAGTGTTACTCTCAACAGTATTTTTGTTCATAACTTTTTTTTGTAACTATACCAACCTTCCTAGCGTTTAGTTCATACTGATCCTGAACCTCATCAAGTAATGTAGGCCAGCGCTCAAATTCCACCTTCTGCCAAGAGCTTGCGAGAGAAAAAATTGGCTCCATAAGATCTATAGGACAACAAAAAAGCACAATGTAACACATGAAAATATAACAAGTGATGGAAGGAACAAAGGGCAAGAAGATAAACACCCATACCAGAGATGGGTAATTTACATCCCTCTTCCTGTAACTGGTGAACCTTGCAGATCAGAAATTGCAATCCTGACAGAGCCTTCACAAACAATGGCAGACAAGAAAGTAATGGTTAGCTTATTAATGCAGATGATGAACCGTAAGAAAAAATAGTGACGACAATGCAAGGAAATTTATTTCGTGGGTATAAGCTACCACACAGTTGCTTTCTTACTGACTGATACAGTATATAATTACCTTTGCCAGAGGAGTACTTGAAGGAATATTCAAGAGCATCCGAAGTATATCAGAAAGTTTCTGAAGACCAGGATGGTCCTCCCGTTCTTGCAATAGAGAATTAATTATACGCTGAAGTGCAGTGAGAACCTTGACCATTTTCTCCAGCTCAGGACCATCGAAGTCCTATAAAGACACTGTCAGAACAAAGGCGGAAGTAAAACCAAGAGAAGATGAACTTCTTCAGGAAGTAAAAGCTCTGCAAACCTTGTAAAAGTTATATTTACTGGCAGACTGATAGTTTGAAGTGGAGTTTTTTTTGTTTTCCAAGCAAAGACGAAGCAGGTGTTCTGGAACAAGTTTTGCATCTAAGCTCGATGTAAACAAACCCCTCAGCCCTAGAATAACCAGATAATCAAGTAACAGAGTTAATAAAATGAATTTAACGACATTAAACAATAGAGAGAAATAATGCCTGATGGTCACCTTTGATCATATTGACTCCAAGGTCATAGGTATCAGAGAATGAATTCAGCCTTCTAGTGTCAGTAATACAGAATCCTCCAGACTGAATAGAATATATTGACTTGTTAGATGCAAGCGAATTACTACTGGGCAAACAATTGCAAATTTGAGTATAGAAGTAATTGTTTCCAATACCTTTTCAGAGAGGTCACAGAAACCAAATAACTCATTATGTGTGCTATATATATTATCCAGATGCTCCTGTATCAGGTCCCAGTCATCCTCCAAATTTTCCTCATCCTGGTCAATATGTGTCTGTGGACAGCAAATGAAAATCATAAGTGATAAACAAGAGAATTTACAAGTTCCAGTGGCCCATAACAATGAGGGGTTTACCATATCCTTATCCTTCATATCATCAGCCAGATACTCTTGCCACTCTGAGAAACTCTCATTTGGGAAATACTTGCCAAGGGCAGATATGTCCACTTCCATGACACTCTCAATCTTGAAGTCCCGGGATCGAAATTTGTACATCCCAGGAAGATTGTCGGCCTTTATTTTTGTTTGAAACTTCATCTCCATCCAAATTCTCGCCAATTCAAAATATATTTTATCCAATAACTGCAGATGAAACTCTTGAAATATTAGAGGACATATTAGCATATTAAAATGCTTACAAATAAGAAATTAATTTACCTCAAAGGAAGCTTCATCCATTAGCCCAGTATTTGCAACAAAATGCAAAACTCTAGCATGGAGATTTTTATATAGAGCAATTTTGAGTTGCAACTCGGAGGCCTACGATAATCAAACAGAACATAATGAATACTTGAGTAGGTTTCAAAGTTCTGACTATCTTTTTCATTATGTGAACGGAAATAATTACTTTTATGGAATCTTCTGCACTTGAAACAGAGATAAGTTTGTGCAGCAAGCCGACGTCCAAACCCAAGGACTTAGCCCGAGAATCTGCACGATGAGAAAGGTACAGAGGTGGCAAACATTCGACGTAGGTGGTTGAAGCTAAGGAGGAGCCCCTTGGAAATCTCATTAAGGCATAAATTGTTTCCTGTGAATGAATTCACTAAGTATGACTACACGAAGTGACATGTTCAAACATTTATGAAAAACAGGAGGTTAATTACCATGAGTGAGTCAACCATGTCTATGTCAAATCTGTTGACAATTTTTCCCAAGAGAGCGCCAGATACAAAGAGTGATAAGCCCAACTTCATCTCGTATACTGAAACTTGAATCGGCTGAGTTATATCAGCATATTCGGAATAGTCATCGGACAGCCGATCAATAAAAGATGTTGCTGTCTCCTGCAGAATCCAAGCATTTAAGATTCAAAAAAAGCCTGATGGCTAAAGAAAAAAGAATCCAAATGACAGTCATTAGAGAAACATACCTGCCAGTTGAAAACCTGCTCAACAACCTGATTCCAATCAAGCACTTCAATGTCTTTAACCAGACTTATGGGACGTGTGAGAAATCCAGCAAACTCATCCAGCGCTCTTCTTAAATCCTGGTATTTTTTAGGATCAGAGCGAAAAATAACCTGTTTCAGAAGAAAAAAAAAGAAAAAAAAAGTGAGCATGCAGAAATCGGACAGGTCAGATAATAATTATACAGCCAAGAGGGAAAAAGCTACAGTAGCTGCTACATACCTTTCTCCGCAATTTTTTCTGCTCAGCTTTAAGCTTATATAATGTATGTTCATTTCTTTCGTCACTGTTTCCAGAGTAAAGCACCCCAGACAGATACTCACATTCTCCCCGGACCTGGTAATACATTGATATAAGGTCAATCAATAAAATAAACGCTGACAGTACGCAACTGCTATTTTGAACCTACAGAATACTAAAGAGCAACCACCTTGATCTTAAGCTCAAGAGATGAAATTTTTTCTTCTATTTCTAACAGCTTGCAAGTGATTTTCATGGCTGGATCTATAACATCTAAACTATTCAAAAGATGGAAGCGTAGTCCGCCAAGATAAAGCCACACCAAGCCAAGATTGGAGTAGAATTCTACAAAAAAGGGGCAAAAATCTGTAAAAAATAATTATACCGTCGAGAGCAAGGTTTACCTTGCCAAGACTCAAGAATATTACAGCTTATATATAAGCTATATAACCTACCATTTGATGAGCACTCAGAATAAAGATGTTTAGCTAATGGTCCGACAAATGAGTGAGTAATGGATTTCAATTTCTGATGGCTTGATGAGCCAATAAGTGAGATGAGAAACTGTATGCCATCCATCTGCATAAAGGAAAAGAGAAGCGTAAATTTCAATATGTAGCTATGTTTCACAAATCACAAAGAACATAAACTAGGAAGATTCCAATATATTTCACATCAAAGAGGAAAGAAGAAATGGAAAATATAACTTTTAGATTCATACCTTGCTCTGCTTCTTCTCAATTTCAAGAAATGCAGACTTGATTGCCACAAACTTTTCTGGCTCAAATGACTTTTGGTGCGTATATATCATCTACAGAGGTTGAAATCCAGATTAAAAATATTGCATAGGCAAAGAAACAAAATCAACTATTTAGATCTATCATAATTGCAGTACCTGTTGGAAAAGGGAACGTGCTATCGACATCAGAGAAACAGGTAGCTCTTGATAGGGTTGTGAGCTTTTCCATAAATGTTGTGAAGCAGAAAGAAGTTTCATTGATTGAATAGGATAATCCTTAACCGAAAATACATTTTCCCTGCATAAAGCAATAACAAAAAGAGCTTTATTGTATGGTTAATGAAATTTTTTTTTCCATCAATAAAAAATTAGAAGTGCAAGCATTGCAGTCACTGTACAATGTATGATAGTGAAACATATGAATGTTAGAAATATCAAACAAGGAGCGTTTAATATGTTCATAGTTCTTCAGAAAAAGAGATGCAAACTAAAATAAAAAGATCTCACAACTTATAATAAAAATGCATCTCTTACAGAATCTGAGCAACGATAGCTGTTTTCACAGGCTGAATCAGCATAGATGGGGACAAAATCGGACAGTTTCCTGCGTCTGAGATATTCTGTAGACACGTGAACATAGGATGAAAGAAAGACGTTACATAGTGCGCAATCAAAGTAACATGTGAACAAAAGTCACTTAGTTTAGTATTTAATACCATGAGACCAACTTGAGTATTTTTCCACAAAACAGAATGCCACCAGTACCACATCTCGAGAACGAAACCAGCAATTTTGGTGTCCACTGAAACATAGCGAAAGTTAATCAGCCAGTTTTACCTCAATACACAGAAAAATAGTTGAGTATCTAACTTTGCTTACCACCTAGTTCAGAGGCACGTGCATCAATTGCCCACAGGAATTTTTGATGAGCTACAAGAGTCTGTGGAGGTCTTGTTGAGGATAAAGAATATTCTAGAGCCGGTTTAAGCAGTTTTCGAATGTCCGCAAGATCCTGCAACTCAAAAAAGGAAGATTAGTTATCACATGCACATCTTACCGTCAAATTTCAAATAAAAATAAAACAAAAGCTCCCATAAAAAAATGAAAACAAAAATCCAACTATCGACTAACCTGATGTTCAGTAGGTTGAGCCACTATGAGGTGCTGAAGTTTAGCAAGTAACTCTATATCTAAAGAACAACTTTCACTGCTGGCAATAGAACATATCTTCATCCAACTGCTAAAGCCAGACCCTGTAGCCAAAATCTCTGGGCAGAAAACACAGCATGCAGCAGTTTTATTTTCATATTTATCATTCCCACTGAAACCCATTCTCTCCTCCAGTCTCTTCATCTCTAGTTTCAGCCTCTCCAAAAACGTCTGGTATTGATGGTTAACTGTGAGTAGCAAATCGAGTCATCTCATTACAACCAGCAGAATAAAGAAAACAAACCTTGTAGATCTCATCCAGCTGATTAGGAGCTACATAATCTACGTCGTCTTCGTCAGCAATGTATGATGAAATGCAAAGACCTGCATATTTTGGAAGGAAAAAAACAGAGAAATTCAACAATGTGTATCGCATCACAATCACAACATATTTGATATTGTCAATAGTTTTTCTTTCAGCTTGAAGTTTTTTAAATTTTCTTAATCTAGTTTGTTCCCAGAAGAGATTTTTTTCATAATGGTAAAAGTTCCAATGATTCAGTTTCATATACTTCTATGTTAAACCACAACAATGCCTTGGGTGAAGACAAGAATACAAGTAATGTTCAGAACATTACAGTCTACTTGAATTAGAGAAGATACACAAAAGAAATAAAGGCGAGCAACTATTCACTAGGAAGGTTACCTTCCAAGGCGAGTAAACATAATTCAGGGCCAGAAAATGCAATGGCTCTGGTAAGATGATTAGTTCCTGCCAGACACCCAATAACTATCAGAAGAGAGTTTAATTTTTCTAACCAAACAATCAAAGGTGTAGCATCAAACCTTGTTCATCTGATTCTGTTTTCAATGGCCAAACTGTACTACAGAGTTGTAGAAATTCCTGTTGCTTATGGAACAACTCTGCAGACACTGGCAAAGAAGGATGGCCTCCATAAGCCCATAGAAAAGACTTTTCTGGGTGACCATGCAAAACTATATTGTTGATGTTTTTGCTTTCCTCCTACAGAAGAAAGAGAATGATATTTCTGAGCGGCCAGTATGATAAATTGAGAAAAAGAAAATGGTATTACTGAAAGGTAGGCTTACCAGAACCACCTGAACTTCTGCAGGAAAAGAACTATGCAACTTTTTGATAGATTTTATCAGTGACCAAAAGGAAAACAATAAGTACTCATCTGAAGAAGAGACTAAACCAGACCAAAAGAATGAATGTTTTTCAATAACTTCAGTGTACAACTGAATCAACACGCCGAAGAAAGGTGATCCAACAATTTCGCAAAGAATTTTTTTCTCCAATGCCCGAAGCGAATCCAGAAAGCGAATAAAACAGGATACATCGGTGTGGTTGTAGTTACTCTCTGCAAGCCACTGTTGATAGGAAAGCCGAAGAACACCGACAGAGCTGAGAGACTCAAAGAGGGTTTTACTGAAAGGTTTTGTTTGATCATTTGATGCTGCTACATCAATCAATTTGGATGACAACAAGGGAATTGGAACAGCATTTGGATCCAATTTGCAGAGGGATTTCAGATTTTTCCGACATCTAGATATATGATTCCAGATAGGATGCTCCAATTCATCCTTCAACCTATTGAGAAAACACAGCAAAGCTGGACAGTATTGTTGCAGCCTAGAACCAAACCAGCTAAACCACACAAGATAGAGTTGAATATCCTCTTCCGTTGCCTGTTCCATTGTCCAGTCGGCAGCAAACAATAGCATTTTAGAAGCCAATTCCACTTCAAATTTTACTGAATTTGGTGCACAAGTGGAACCAATTAAGGCTTTAGGAAACAAGATTTTTTTTAACGTCCAAGAATCCATGACATAAACTATACTCGGTTCCCCAGTAGCCAACTCCCTATCTCTCAATTTGATGTTGTAGCTTATATTAGACTGATGTGATGCATACAGAGCTCCTAAGAACTCCAGATACATGCAATTCTGTCTGACAGTGGTCTCTCTTGAATACCATGTCAAATCTCTCAAGTTGAAAGGCTTTGGCCATCCTCCAGGTAGGCACAGACCCCCAGCCATAAATGAATCGAGCTCAAAAAGCTCAATATCTGACAAATATGTATCACGCACATAATCAACAACTTCTTTTCCATCTGTTACCCCAAGGGAAGAGAGATAGATGTGCTCCCAACTTAGCTGTAAGCTCCACAGAATTTGATTACCATTCATGACCAGCAGTTGGAAGAGGTGAACCCACTGTTCCAGCTCAAGATAAGTAATCCGTACACCAAAGCTTTGCCCGTTTAGCCATGCATGAACATGTGCTTTGGCCATTGAAGAAACTAGCTTATAATCTGGAATACCTGACAGAGTAAGAAACCTTTCCACACCTCTCAGTACAAGCTCTTCACAGTTAGAGCCTTCCTCGTTAAGCTGCCAATGTGGTCCCATCATAAATACCTCAACACCTCTATTCCTCATTGCTCTTGATACCTCTCCAAATTTTGGATTTACAGACAGGAACAAACGAAAGTTTGGGTGCGGAACAACAGTGACAGGTTTGCCATTAATAATCCCACATTCATTTATAGTGATTGTTCCACACGGTTCCACCAAAGAGTTGATTCTATCAAGTACCTGAAATTTTAAGTTAGTGATGGTAATTAGCTGCAAGGAAAATTATTAGAGTTGTTTCAAACTGGTAAAAAAAAATTAAAATGGGCGACTATAATACCGTAGGACTGCAGAGATTAGCATTTTCAAGAACAACCCACTCTCCATTTTCTATTGCCTTTATTAGCATTCCAGTCACCCATTCAAATTTCGTAGACTGCTTTTTCTCATTAGTTTGCAGCTTCAATATAGTCTTCATGATTTGGTCTAGATACTCTTTTGACCAACTAACGGGCAAAGCACCCTTTTCCAAGACCTGTTTCAGATATTCTACCATCTCAGTCAATTTAGAGAGAGTGTCAGAGTCATTCAAGAAGGATGAAGGTTTCTCCAAGAGAGAGGAATCAATCTTATATAAATAGGAAAGCCAACTGGAAACTAAGCTCCTCGTATTGCTCAAAATGGCCTCCTGGGAGCACTGTGATAACAAACTATTATACTCATCAACAAGATGCCCAACTCGAGTGACCACCAATCTGAAATTACGGAAGGCGTTGTACTGCTCAAAGCATCCAAGTAGATCAGAACTGTCAGTCGCAGATGAAAGATTTAGTTCATTAAGAGAAAATCCTGTTAACTGGGCTAATATTCTGATCACCGAAGTCTTTCCAGATGAAGATGGTCCGACAAGGATGCACAGCCATTTTTTCTGCACACAATGCGCAACAGCTTCCAGATTTTGACGGATTTCCGGCAAGATCTTCAATTGCTCACCGGAAATATTAGACTGTGTCTCATTTCGTTTGATTGCAGCAGTTCCCACGATTAAGTACCCAGGATTTAGCTGAACCCGAGGATACGGATTTATAGACGGGTTTTTCTCAAAAATAGCCTTATAGATACTCAGAACTTCTTTGCGGTCAGTTGCGGTACGCATTCTTTGAACATACAGAACATTGAGAAAGCTTTCAACTTCTAAGTCATGTACTGCCTCTGAAACAACACAAGAACTTAAATTAGTCTAAGCAACTAATGTCACCAGGCAAAAATGATAATATACAAAAATTTTATACTACCTTGCATAAACTGGCATGATCTGATCACATCACGTAGATTGAATTCCCATGGTGAGCCATCCTGACCGAACTTTCGAGATAACATTGTACAATCATGTAATTGCCTATTGAGAGAAATAAGCTTTGAAAGCAGTGGACTGGGAATAGATGGGTAAAGCGAGCTACAGATGAAGAAGTAATCGTCTTCCACTAACTCGTCCACATAAACCTGATAATATTTGAGACGAAGCAGTTTAAAATTGTCATTATTTAATAAAAGTTTGGCATCGATAGACATGTCACGAGCATCCAAAATAAATAGTACAACATACTTTCGTGAATCGGTTAAGGAAAGACTTGGGAAGACCTTTCCTGCCACCACCTTGAGAAGAAGGATTCTGACAGGCAAAAACTCTAAATGTTGGGGGGCACTCAAAGGTACACCCCAGTTCTGGGATGAAGACTTGAGCACGATGATCCAAAATGGCATTCAAACCCTGGAAAGATATATATTCTTAATATCCTACCCTAGAACAATATATATTGAAAGGCAAGGCAACAGAACTAAACGTATTCTCTAGTGCAAGAAATGTTTTACTGAAATAAAACTAGTGGCTTGTTGTCTCACCTCTAGAACAGATTGTGGGGCAAGGTTCAGTTCATCCAACAAAACCCAGGAGCCTTCTTTTAGAGCCTGAAGAAATAACAAAATTGAGGGTCTGCAGTTTTTGAATTGATACATACTTTAGCATTAGTCATTCTTTAACCTGCAAGAGAATTCCATCAGACCATGCAAACTTCATTTCCTCATCGCTTTCAACAGGTAAATCTGATCCCAGCAAATCCATCATGTCAGTCTGCATCAAAAGAACCAAAATTATATTACCAAACAAATGAGGTAGCAACTGTAGCATAGACAGTATTAATGCCTGGTGAAGAAATCAAACCTGCTCTGAGAGATTTATGCGCACAACCTTGTGGCCAGAATATTTTCCCAACGCCATTATCAGACTTGTTTTTCCAACACCAGGGCTACCTTCTAACAAAACTGAAACGGTAAAACAATCCATTATTAAAGCCAAACATCAATTTTCAATAACTACCGAGAAAACCAAAATTAAATAGACATACTTGGTTTTGAGAGCTGCATTGCACGCAATAGTCGCAAAACATTCCTTCGGGTTGTTGGTGCTAAGAACTCAAATCCACCAATGTCAGGAGTTTCATCACCTGATCAGCCAAGTTGTAAGGTTCCAAACAAAAATATCATGAAATTTCTATAATCGTGATTGCTACACTTTGACAATATAAGAATATCCCTTGGAGAGAAAAAAGCAGCGAGTACCTTTACTTATGTAAAAAGGATCGATGCCAAACATGTCCTCATGTAGAACATTCTTACTTTCTTCACAAATTACTTTTGTATCCCCCCAGCCATATAGCTCCATTCGTGAAAGTTCCAAAGGGAGTGTATCGCTAGCGAAAAGCTGAACCAGAAAAGTAAGATACTCAGAAAAGCCTAGTACAGAAAACTTGCAAGATTCAAAACATAAAATAGACTAAAAGAGAAACATTGTATTAGCAAGATTCAAATTACCTGAAGTTGTTGTAATAGGAAAGCGAAGCATTTTTCTCTTAGATCTTTACCATCTCTCCCAGAGAAACCAGTTCCTTACAAAACAAAACAAAAATATTGAACATGCAAGACCAATAAAGTCAAATTCCCAAACTCAGTAATAATACAAGTTGTATATTCAGCTAATGAAAATGGAATACAAATATAATCAAATACGCAATTTAAAAAAATTCCACAACATAAACAAGTACATAACACATGTTGTAGATTCAAGTGCTCTTTTTAATTGGATGAGTTTATTAGATCAGAAACGAGCAAGGTATGCCTATTAAATCTTTTAGATATTTTACATAATCCAATATAGTATCATTACATCAAAGATTGACCTGTCCATGGCAAAGGAATTTAACAGAGCAATCGATCTAAGAAGCACCCAGATAGCCTAAATTATATATTTTAATGAAAAGCTAGTCAAAGAGCATCTTTGCATAGGGATGTGAAAGATTTCCAAAATCCCAAGCTAGGCTTAAACTCCCAGACATAGATGTCTAATGTCTTACTTAAGATGTTTGTGGACATTGACAAGCAAAAAGCAGATTGTTCATAAAAACATGCAATCAAATAAACAGAAAGCTCCCCAGTGCAGATAAAGCTTGGATACAAAAGGGATGAATAAAAGATGAATAACTGAATATAGCAATCAACATTCACAACAATACACAAATTTAAATTAGTATATGCGAAAGACCTACCAAGACTTATACCATCAAGTAACACGAGAAATGCTCCATGAAGAATAGTATATGCTGGTCCTAAGCTCTCATTTATCACATTGACAAACGCAACCCAAGAGAGGAGATCTCTGACAGTAAGCGTTCTCGCAGTCTGCAACTTGTTAAACCACTGCAGCAAAAAATATTACCTTGAATCTTTTCATGTACAAAACATATAATACAGTATAATTATGAAGTAACATTTATCGTTGGTAAGATTTTTAATTATAGTTACAATTATAAAGCTCAGAACATTGTGTGTCTGATGAGATAGAAGTGCAGCAGGTGCTCACTGATGCCAGAATTATGAACCTCTAATATCAAATATATCAATATTAAAGAACTAAAACTAATGATCTTGCAATCAAATTGTTTTTTAACATCACAAAACCTTGACTAGGAAATTTGACTAGGAAATAAGATTGAGAGAAATAGGAAAAGGAAAACTACCTCCCAGAAGTTGACGATGGGATCTATGATATTAGATTCCTTTAATTTGGAAAGGCTTCAAAACAATAATATCAGGAATTAGGAACAAAACATTTATAGACAAGTATCCTTTTGAGCATTTCAAGGAGACCACATACCCAGAAAATGCAATACTTCTAAGCTCCTCAGTATCTGTAATAGGGGGGACCCATATCTCAGTAAAACGGTTACGAAGCGCCGGTGACAATTCCTTCTTTCCATAATCACCACCCGGGTTCATGGTGGCAAGAACAAAAAAATCTTTGTGAGCTACAACTTCCTCCAAAACAGGACCACCTTTCTCAGCTAAGGACTACAAAGATAAAGGGAACAAAATAACATATGAGTGGACAAATAAACAGACATATAACCTCTACAAAGAAAACGAAAACCAGCATGAAGAAATTATGAAAATGATAAGGAATGGAATGAGACTCTCACAAAAAGACTCACCAATTTCCTGTCTGGCTCCAACACACTATTCAGTCTTTCTAACACACTGTCATCAGCCAAAGATATTTCATCCACAAGAACAATATTTCCAGCTCTCATTGCTTCTACAAGAGGACCATCTTGCCACACAAAAATTGAACGCCAATTTTTATACAGCATCACTATGTTGTTCCATATCTTCTCAAGAACAACAACATCATGCGGTGAGACAGCTGCTCCTAATACTGAATTAGTTTTGTACTTCTTTAGAACTGCCTCTATTGATTTGATCACCAATTCAGCTTTACTAATATCTGCAGAAATATCCTGCACATGCCATGTTCAAAAGAATATAGCATCCATATTGAAAGTAAGACGGGTGAAATACAAACATCAATGGTGGGTATTGGAATACTAACAATATCTTGGCCAAAAGGTGCCAATGCCTGAGATAGCTCCAACTGTTTGACTTCATTCTCGTATTCTGTGACTAATTTTGATCTGTCTCTCACAGGAAAGAATCCCTAAGAAAGAGACTGACATCAGAAATTGTACATGAAAGAAATAAAAATATAGCACTGAAGTCTGGAAAATGTAAAATGAAAAAGATAAGCCTACACCAAGGAAATCAGATGTTTCTGTGTATTGATGACAGTTAAGGATGTGCAATCTTCTTCCCAGAACATTGCTTAGTATTTGGCAGATTGTTGTTTTGCCTCCTCCGGTGTCACCAACAAGTAGAACAGGTTCACGCAGTTCATAACAACGGCTGATGAGAAAATATAGTCTCCGCATACTTTGAGTCCAGGTGATTGGACTGTTTTGCCTATATAAAAAGTGATAATAATAGTACCAAAGATTCAGCCAGACTATGACAAAGATAAAACAAACAAGCTCATAGAAAATGATTCGATAATACAAGAATTAGGAGAGAAAATGCATTACATGGAATTCAACCTTGGAAACTCCTCCTGGGGTAAAAAACAAAGCAAAAAAGAACAAAATCTCATTATCTATATCAGAATAACATAAGAAATATCAAAACTAAGTATTGATGCAGTAACAGTAAAATTTAAAAATAATAATACAGTAAGACCAAGAGCTTCCGTAAAAAACAATATAACAGGATGAATGTAAGTGGCTCTGAAAGTGCAAAGCAAAAGATCATGAACACGCAATTTAATGAAACAGGCAGCTAAGTGCATTACACAGCTCCATCCAATAGATATATAAAGTTAAAAGACGTTCAATATAAACAAACAAACTGAACTAGTTCCACGAAGAAAAAAAACTTAGCTAGAAGCATGACTTGCTGCTATGACAGTGATCTGAAAATGGTTTTTAATAAAAAAATTTAATATAAGATAACAAAGCTTACCATTTTGTACAAATCATCTTTTGCAAGGCTAACCCGAAAATGTCTCTCTAGCACCTCTTGAACAACTACCTTCTCAGTGTCATCACGCAGCCTTTCTGCAAGGATGTAATACCCTTCTCTGGCTAGTTCTTCATTAGATGTACCCTCAAAAGTCCTAAAACGATCTGCCCAGCGAAATAAATCTCTTGGAGTTATATATCCATGTTTTCCAGCAAAAGCCTTGCTACTCTGTCTATTGCGTTGCAGGTCTTTCATCACTTCAACCAATTTTGAAGCTCGACTGTTTGCAATACTACACTTCTCAGTAAGAATTTCAGTCAGTTCATCTTCTGGAATTTCATCAACATGAATCTCCACAAAGCGATTGCGAAAAGCTCGAGATAGTATTTTGCGTCCACCATATGAAGTAGGAGGATTCTGTGTAGCGAAGAGCATAAAATTAGGATGTGCTGAGATTGTTTCACACAGCTCAGGCACAAAAAGCTCCCTATTGTCATCAAGCAGTCTATTTAATGCCTCTAACACATCAGATGGAGCCAAATTTAGTTCATCTAAGACAATCCAATGCCCACCCCTGACTGCTTTCACCAATGCTCCTTCGTGAAAGACAAGCTTTCCTGAAGAATCAGTCATATAGGAACCTAAATATTCTTGGATATCAGTCTGCTCATGATTATTGATTCGAACAAATTTGTTTCCACTTATTGCTGCAAGATATTTGACAAGGCTTGTTTTTCCACTGGATGTTGGTCCTTGTAAGAGAACAGGATATCTTTTAATAAAAATGGCATGTGCCAAACGATTAAGGTGTTCAACTACACTCTTCGTCTTGACGTATTTTTTCACAAATTCATCAGAACTGCCTTTTAATTCTCCCAAGTACTTTTGAAGTGGTTGAGCTCCACAATTTTCCCTTGAGATACGTTTTATTATTGGTTCCATGATCATAGAACTGGAAGCATCCAACAAAGAGAGGAAAAACATGGAAAATCCATCGTATAATGCTTTCTGAAATCCGCCAATACCTTCAGCTTTTATCGCATATTCTAGCGCACGGTAAAGAGACCTTAAGCTATACTGTGGCTTCTGATTAGCACCATCCTGCAAGCTTTCTTCAGATAACCTTTTAGCTTCTTTGTAAAACCAAACAATGTTGTCTACTAACTTACTGTCGGATTCACGTCCACCTAAAAATCGCCTCACAAATATCTCCAGGTCATCATCAGACAAGACATCATCCACAGCATACTCTGTAAACCGGCTTCGGAAGGAAAATGGCAAGTCTCGCTTACCAGCATCCGTGGCTGGATTCATACATGCAAACAAACGGAAATTCAAATGTCTGGGAATGCCCATTACATCCCCTCTCTCAGCTAAACAAAGTGATCCTCTCACTCCTTCAAGAACACCAATAAGCCTGCCCAATATCTCCGGTGGGGCTAAGTTCACTTCATCTAGTAAAACCCAATGCCCCTCCCTAAGGGCTGTCACAAACGCACCCTCAACAAAGGTAAAAACCATTCCACCTGAACAAATCTGCTGATGAATCTTCTCCACTTTTTTGGACAGACACGCCCAGTTTTGTATATCTTCAGGTTTCTTTCTCTTCCTACCAGATCTAGACTTTCCTTCCAAAATTTTACCTTCAATCTTGTCAATAGTTTCCTTTAACCCTCCCAAAAATGTATCCCACTTCTTGGCTCTATAGTATTTTTGCAGCCATTTCATAACTGTTGAATCATCCTGGATACCAAAAGTGAAAAGGACTCATAACTCAAGCAAAATGCTAAATTAGTTACAAAACATATCTGGTTAGGAATGAGTGCAGGATGAAATCTACGAGTGACTGAGTTTTAAATGTAAACTACCTTCATCTTCAAATCTCTTGCTAATTCATTGAATTCATTGTACAGCATTGTGCACATAAGCTTTGCATCAATAGGCTTAAAACCTCCCAATAGATCAACAATATCACTTTGTTGGCTCAAATTCTGCAAAAAAAAAAGTTATAGAAAACAACTACGATAACATGTTATTAGAAGAATGTACGTCAAAACACACCAAAACAGTGAGTTTCTGTCCAATCCAGTGTGCAAGATTTTGAACTAGTGTTGTTTTCCCAGTCCCTGTTTCTCCTACTAAGAGAACTGGCTCATTGTACTCGACAGAGCGAGCTATTTTCTCGAGTAACCGTGAAGATGTGCATGTTTCAACAAATTTTGACCGATCATGTGACTGAAAACAAGAAAAAATCAATAAGAGGCTTTAACAGATGAATATTTATGTCAGAAAGAAACAGATGTTTATAAACTAACCGCAGTTTCACCAAGTGGAAGAGAAACTCTGCCAATTTTTAGAATTCTAGCAAATTCCTGCAGTTCAACAAATAATTAGAACACAATCTTAGAGCAACGACAAAACACTTTCAAGAATACTAAGGTACCTGAATTAGGGGCTTATTCTGAGATTCTGGAATGGCGACATTCCAAATGCTACCCACAATATCACTTACTGTCACTCGGTTTTTAGTTGACATATAAGACGCAAAGAATATATCTGCTGCCTGAGGAAAAACCACAAAAACGCAAAATTAAACAAATAAAAAATAGAATAAGAGACAAACATAAGCAAACTTTAAAGAAACAGACCTCCTGATAAATTGCATGGCCATCGTACGAGGACAGACCATGAACCCGTTCACACCACTTAAGTAGGTCTCTGGAATGATGACAATTTAGAAAGAATAGAAAGACCAGTCCATTAGTAACAAAAAAATTCAGTTATATATGCTCACCTCAGTGAAAATCTACTCGGAGAAGTGAAGGTAGCTGAGTTTTCAGTTTTGGAACCAGAAAATTGGGGACGAAGAGCAGCGTTGACGGTTTCAAATGTTTCTGCAAAGTTAGAATAGTTTCACTGTTAGTACAGATTCCATGTTCATGGACTTACGTGCAGGAGAAACCTACCAATAAGTTTCTCTGCAATAGGTCCCAGGTTTTGATATCGAGCACCAAGGATATTTTGCAAGCTTTCACGATCTGGCGGATAAACAACAATTCTTCTCCAAAGAGGACTTAACGAATTTCCAGCTACATCCAAGAAAGCCAGACAAAAAAAAATAAGGCTTCTTGAACTGAATCTTATTTGCAGCAAGAAAAGAATAGTTTCCTAAGATCTAATCCCATGTAATAATACAGATAGCTACAAGAACCCATAAAGGCTTTAGTATTGCAAACATCAATAAAATTAGACATATCATCAAGCTAGGTTTGTTAGTTTCAAAAGGGCGTGTAACTCAATCACTACATCAGTTTTTTGTAACTGGAATAATGGCTAGCATGAATATTCATTCAACAACTGTTTGTTGAGCCGCTAATCCCATTAACATTTGGCTTTATGCCTCAAGCAATAAACTCCAATGTAAATTTGCAGGTTTCGAGCTTATTTAACTAAATACCCTTCGCAACCATCACCCATAGATCACATTAACTGTGGCAATATCACCCAGTGCAGAATCAGACCAACGAAATTCAACAGCTAAGCTGCCAAACCAATTGGTGTCTACAAGACATACCGTCTCTGATCTGTGACACACTGCACTCCGTAGATATAGTTGAAAACAGTTGGAAACTCTCCGCTATTCGTATCTCCTGAAAGAAGATTAAAAGTTAAGGAGCTCTGAAACCTATATAAATCTCTTGAGGAAAAACAAAAGTACCTAAAACAGATTTGTTTAAAAGGTGTGCTCCATACAATAATTTTCCATACAAGATAAGTAATAGAGCAGCAAGAGAGAGTGGTTACCTCTCCCTGACTGGTCACGAATGAGTAGGCGCCTCCCAGCAACTGTGACAAGATGAGGGGAACATCTGATGGAGCTTTGTCTATGTCCTCAAGAACCACCCAGAAACCATTCATAACAGCCTGCCACAAATGGAAAAAGAATACCAACTTAAATCGTAGGAGGATGGATAGATACTGCATGGCTGCCATCTGAATTCCATTCAACAAACCTGGGTAAGTGAGCCAGGCTGCCATTTGAATTCGCCAGGTTGATCAGTACACACATAGGTGCCAACCAACGTTTTCCCATCAAGTTGATCATCCATGTGGATAAATACAACTATCAAAATTTAAAGAGGGGCATAGAGACAGCACAAAATATAGTTAGAAACAATTTAGTTTAAGGCCTTCAATTTAACAGTGGAAATACTTGTGTTGCAACATCTCAAGATAGTTGTGTTTTGCCTTCTATTAAAGTAGAAAGTTCCAAGTAAAAAACAGCTGAGGTCAATATACAACATACCATGGTTACCACTTTCATCAGCCAACTTTCGAATGAGGGCAGACTTTCCAGAGCCCGAGGGACCATACAGAAGAATAGGTCGCTTTTGACTAACAGCCAACGAGACCATTTCAAAAGATTTCTTCACCCTAGAGTGAATTTCAAATGGTTCGGAACAACGTTTGACACCCCTGAATTGAAGAGGAAATGGAATTTAAACCGTAAAAAAGAGAGAATTAACATTGATTATATGTGGCATAAGTGGAGAAATTTATTTGAAAAGAAACTCGAAGAAAACTGACCAGGTGTCCAGCCTCCGAATTTTCATGATCGGTTCATTTGTTTCTACCCCTGCTGATTGTCCCTTGTTTAAAAGGGTACTAAAATGTTGCAAAGAACTCAAACCTGTGTACGTAGGCAATTGAATGTATAGTCCCGCCTTTTCTATTTCTGTATCTTGACAAAATTCCTCCCAGCTGAATTTATCAAAGAAAATATACCTTTTAAAACAAAACTTCAGACAAAAAGTATATTAAAAGTCTTCAGTACATCTAAAAATGGATTACCGTAGCAAGCATGAAAGTGCTTCCTCCGATTCAAAACCAAAACAAACTGCTAGTCTGTCACTGCATCTCAAAACAACAGAGAGGATTTGAATCCCACACCAGACAGCATCTCGATGCTTTTCCAAGAGATGCCTATTTTGTCTAGGACATTCTGAGATCCTTTTCATGGAGTCCAAGTAACAAGACCAATCCCACAACTTAGAGAAAACCTCAGGTCTAATGATGAGAAAACGATATGATACTCTAAGGCAAAGCAAGAACGCATCTATAGCCTGATCCAGGAGAAAAAATAATCGATGTAACTGACCAAAGACTAGAAAAATAATAAGAATGATGCTCTGGAATCTCAATGAACGTCAAAGATAACAAGCATACCTCCACGTGCTCTTTCACAAGAATTCGCTGGTATGGAGGTGGAGCTTTCTTAAAATAATTTAGTATAGACCTGAAAATTTAAGAAAGCTTCTGTTATGAGACTAGTCGAGCTACATCAACAAAACCATATTATTTTTCTGTAAATATTAATTAGCTTTATAGCTGGTTCACATGACTGATCTAACCTTGTATATTATTTCTAGCTTCAAAAACAAGTGAGTATATATATATGCAATATAGAAAAAGAAAAATATACATCCTTACCCTAGCAACGAAGTATTGAAATGAAGAGCACGACTGAAGGCCAAGCAAGCACACTCATGAAGCTCCAACCTTTGTCCACGCCGAACATAAAAATCAACCACACTAATACCTTCCATAATGGCATGTTCCAAGAGTGATGACACATCATCAGAGTAACCAGTAGTAGTTGATCTTAAATCACCCACTAGGTGAAGAAGACCAACCACTCTATTAACGATCCTTATAATTATTGGAAGGAAGTAATGAACCAATGGAATTGTATACTCCGGATGAAGAAACACATCAGCTAAAGCATTAATTACATCTTCGTTATCCACTACTTCTCCTCCCTAACAAGTCCCACCACACATAAAAATCAAAACATGTTTAAATAAAACAACACAAACCCATAATTATGTTTTAGTAAAGACTTTACCTTGTTGAGAATTGAATTGAAAACTGGGAACGATGCCACCTTGGGACAACGTTCAGAAAACGTTTCCAAAGCAATTTGAAGATTGAAACTTCCATCAATAGCCATTGAAACCTGTTGATAGATGGAAACAAAGCAGGAAACTAGAGGTTCTATGTGTAACGTTGATCAGTGTTTAGATTAAACAAAAAAAGGGAAAATTTTAGGTTAATCGTCTCTTTAGTTAAATCCAAATAAAAGGATGAAACTTAAAATTGATATGACAAAAAATTTCAGAGAGGTTGAAGGAAGCTTACGTATAGAGAAGCAAAGGCAAAAGAGAGCATGAAGATGAAGAGAACGCGGCGCACTAAGGTTTAAGGGTTTAAAACCTTTTTTTTATGGTTTTTATTTAAGTCAAAAAGGCGGTTTGGGTTTTAGGAAAAAAAAAACAATAAAAATGAATTGCTAAATGAACCCTTACATTTATTAAAACTTCTAAAACACGTCGCATTTGTTTATTCGTTTTTAGATCTTAATTGCAGAAAAGCTCGTTTGAGTGAAACGCCGCGTTAAACAATATGAACAAAGCCAGACTTAAGTTTTATAGGCCTTAAGCCTACACAAATATTTGGCCCATTTATTGTTATAATATGAAATTAAGAAAAATTCAATCAAGCTTCTAACAGATGACTAGAGGCCCAAATCAATGCATGCATTATGAGCGGACCGGATCTGAAATATGAACATATTGCTGATAGTTATGATCCTTAAAATTGGGCATTATTGTTTCGATTGTAAATAATAAAAAGAAAATGATTCGATAATAAACAGAAGACAACTGTAAATATGTAAAGAATATAAACCAAAAAATATATAAAGAATAATTTAACTTTAAAACAGACTTAAACATAAAGAAGCATCAATTTTTTAACACGTTCTCAATGCAAAAGTCCAATGCTAGATCTTACAGAATTGGGAAGATCCGTGTATATATACATATATATATATATATATTTTTTTTTTTTTTTAAATTTTATTACATTATTAATATTAGAGATTTTTTTATGAATGTGAGATGATTTTTTTATATTTTTATTGTGTTATCTAGGTTTCAAACCCCATACTAATGTATAAATCTTTAATCCTTTAATCAATTCCACATATATAAATATTGTTTTGCACTACTAAATGGTTTAATTTCTTTAAATGTAATGTCACATAAAGATTTGTGCCAGAGGAAATAAGAAAACGATTTGGAGTGTCGATTTTTGTTGAGAGAAATAGTATCAGATATGAGATATGAAACAATAATGAGTACAAAGAGAAAAGCTATGCTGATATCAAAGTTGACAGAGTTACTTTAAAGCATTGTCAAAAAAGTGAAAAAACCAAACAATGTTTCAACCAATTTAACCCCCAAACAACAACAAAGCGAAATTGAAATGAAGCCAAAAAAAACATTACAACTGAATCATTTTGTTGACCATAAAAAAATTTGAATCAAGTAACATTTGTATCCTCCATCCAGTGTTTCATTAAGCCCCTGAAGTTTAAGATTCCTCGTTTTTATGTTCAACCATCGTCTGTTCCGAGACAACTACATCAGCTCCAACATGTTCGATGCTGGATGATTCATCTTCCAGTGACTTTTGTTGTTGTTTCGGTTCAAGATCATCTAATCTATCATCTATTGCTGGTGAAACTACCTCAGTTGGAGCAAGTTTGATATCATCATCTCCTATATTTTCAGTTTCTATGCTCTTACTTTCAACTGACTCTTCACTCTTTTCAACAAGATGATCATCGGATGATGTTTTTTCATTCTGGCTTGTAACAGCTTCTTCTATAAGACATGGCTCTACTGTTTCCTCTTCGACCCCTTTGCTTTTGTCAACAGAATCTTCTCTTGTGATGTCAGCGGCATGATGATCAGAATCATCAGCTTTTTCTGCAAGTGGTGAATTACTTGTAGAATCATCAGCTTTTTCTGCAACTGGTGAATTACTTGTCTCATTTGATTCATCATCCTCAATAGATGATCCCTCAGGAAGGTCTGGCTTCTCTTCAGCAATAGTTTCTGTCTTTGACTCTGACCCTTCAAGACTTGTGGAAGCAGGAAAAGACTGGAAAGTGTCCCAGTCATCATCATCATCTTCTTCTTCTTCTTCTTCTTCTTCGTCATTTTCTTCGTCATTTTCTTTGTCGACTCCACTTTCTACTGTGCTAACCTGATTGAATGATGTTGGCACAGTGGACAATGCTTCTGCTTTGACCATTTGAGCAGAAGAAGCAACTTTCGCAGGAGTTGCTACCACAGGTGCTGGTAGTTTGATATCCATAGGTGGAACCAAGGATTTTGGATTCTGAAGGGTGTTATCTTTAGAGACGGAGGCACGGATAATATCCTAACATCAAAAGAACATGGATACCAATTAGATAGTTATCAAAAGTTCTAACAACAACAAATATTAACTGATTTGATCTATTTATTCGAAGGTTCTACGGTGGACAAAGTTTGAATTATGGGGAATATAAGGACAAAATGATAATGAATGTAAAGAGACTAAAGAGAAAGGCTAGGTTGGTTAAAAGGACAAGGAATTTCGGATACTTTTTGAACACACTGTCTCCAGGAGAGTAAAAAATATTGAATGTATTAAAGAACCTGAAGCTGTTGCCGGTGTGCTGTAGGCAACGACAGCAGAACATCCTTAAAGTGAACAGCAGAAGAAGGTAATTGAGCTAGATAGGAAACAAGCCGCACAGCTACATTTCTTACCTCGAGGGCTTCCTAGTATTATTCATAACAATAAAATAAATTAGAACTGCCTTAAGTAGCGACAAATTTCTAATGTAGAATATACAAGCTGGGATACGAAAGGAACCTGAGAAACGCAATCTGAAGTCTTGGAGAAAATTACAAGAACCGCTTCAAGGAAAAGGCTCATGAATCCCCTCTGAAGTTCATCAGTATTTGAATGTGTCTGAAGTAGCATTATGAACCGCAAACATTCACCAGCTATGATCACCGATTCCTTATTCATTGGTTTCTATGCAGAAGAAAAAGAAGTCAGCTATCATAGTGTTAATCAAAAAGATGTCAAAGTTGCTCTTTTCCTCCTAAAATATAAAATTTGTTGAAATTGAAATAAAGAAACGAGATACCAACCAGAAGCGTCCTCTGCATCAGACTGACAATATCTCCAGTAAGATCCCCAATAAAAAATATCACAAAATTTTTCTCCTCTGGGTTGTTGTAACGCTGTACCAAGCTTTTTAGCACTTGTAAAACTGTAGCTTGAACCTGCAGATATTTGAACTAATGCTGTTAAGAGCTTGATATTCAACGGTTGAATTGTATGAGAAGAAAATAAGTCTTAGCTACCTGCACATTGGAATCTTTAACTACTGCTGCTATACTCATGTGGCAACTCTTCAACATGGCAATACACATAGAATTGGTATCAGTTTCATCTCCGGGACAGTCAAACTCATATGCAAGCTTAGCCAGTGAAAAAAGTTGTTCAAGACAGAATACAAGCTTCAACTGAAGAAGCTTGCGTAACTCTGATCTCTTGTTTTCCACAAGATGGATACCCTTGATACAATCTTTAGTCAGATCACCAACAGTGTGCAGACATGCACCAAAAATGGCTTTTAGATGAACGCTACTATCCGCAGAACAATTAGTGGCATCTGCAATAAATGTTTTGATTAAACAGCTTTTACAAATTTTTCTATGTAACAATAAAGGAAACAAAAGATTTCAGTAGCAGCACATAAACTTCACCATTATGCGAATGCAACTTCACAGCTCACATAAAATTGACAGAAATCATACACAATCTATACTGAAATGTAATACCGAAACGACTCCAACCTCTCAAAAAACTTAAAGACCATCTGATAACCAAAAGGTTAGCCCAATTCCAACTCCATAGAAACGTCATAGTGTATCAGTATTTTATATTTCATATGCTTTCTACCTAAGAATGTGGTTATTTTTTTAACCCAGGCAGCTAAAATGTTAAAGGGCCTTTACTCATCGTATTATCACATTAGCTGTGGATTCTTATATAATACCAGTAGAAGGTTTTTCTGATGAGACTCTGGTAAGCTCAAGCAACAACTCATTGGTAGACTTCACAATCTCAAGAGCTTTAGGTAGGTAGGCGTCAGTGGGGACTTGCCGGATGCACTTGTAGCCACTTAATAGAAATGCTAAAGGTGCTGAATGTAAACGATACTGCATCGTGCCAATAATCATCAGTTAGACGTAAGGAGTGCAACAAATAAAACAGAAATCCAGAAACGCAACAAATAGATCAAAAACCCCTCAAAGATGATATGTTACCTTCAACTCAAAACGTGTCACTAGCGTCTTTAGGGAGATAAATAAAGGAACTAGTAAATTATGCCAAATGTCATCATCAGGCAAAATTTCATTATGCCTGAAACAGAAAAGAAGGAATCTTTGTTACGAGTTTCTTTCAGCTGCAATTTAGTATATTTCCCTCTACATAATTTTTCAGGTTCAAAGTAAACAGAAATGGACACAGCTTCGAAACATCTCCCGGTAAACCGCGCACCTGTAGAGAATTTTGAACAGGTACCCCAGACAGAGCTCAATGGTCGAATAGGCAAACTGCCCATTTTGAAGGAAATCTTTTGGACAGTTTTGTGAAATCTGTAGAAACGTGAAAATAACCTTTATCAAAACATGCATCGATTCTAATGCATATAGCATATTTAATCTATTGCTATACCTATGGCAGGGTAACAGAAAAACTGGTGGCTATATTTTCTCCTACAAGAGAATAGTATGTCTTTGTTCCAAATAAATAGAAGGAAAAAGAGAGAGAAAAATGCAAATATACAAGGTTCTTGAACCTCATTTCAAATCTTAGGAAAAGTGAATATATGTAGCTTTAAATAATGCTTTGGGACCTAAGCTTCAAATAAAAAGCAATGGTTTCAATAACATCAACAAGTCGTGTACCTGCTGTACTACTGATACTGCAAGAATATCCCATGAATTGTCCATATGAAAGGAATACGTGAAAACCTGGATGTGTTACGAAAAGAAAATGAATCCGGTCAGTAGTAAAAAAACTAATGCTTACAGCCTACTGAGCTTGGACATGGGTAAAGCAGAAGACAGTCAGGAAAATTAGGAAAAGTCGGGTGGAGTAGATCCCCACAAAGCAGAATTATGTGTTCCAAAGAGGAAGCATGTGAATGCTTCAACCAATATTAAATCCTTTTAGTAGCTGATATGCTGGAAAGTTGAAAAGATATACTTGAAGTGGACCTACCTGGAATAGTTCTTGGCAGAGATCTAAGCTAAGAAAACCACTGGTGAAAAATCTTTCAGCAGAGAGAGATTGGAAAACTGGTAATGCAATTTCATATAACTTTTGGCCCTGGGTGGAAGGTTCCTTGATGCTGGAGTCTCCACTATATTTGATTTTAGTTGAACCAAAAGGTATTACTTGCATATTTGAGTTTGGATGCATCCCTTGAAATAAAACAAGTACAGCGAACCCCCATAGAAACTGATAATCTTCAACCTTTAGTGTAACCATGCGATGTCTAGATATTAAAGACTTGTCAGAAAATTCCTCCACACTATGATTTACAGGAATAGCATCCAGGACCAAAGCTTGTAGGATCACAGGCCATGCCTCTTCCAGACAAGGCTGTAGCCTTCTTGAAACAGTATGTGGTGGAATTTCATTTAAGAATGAGCACTGCTGAGGAAAGTCAAGGATCTTATTAGAAGATATGGAAGCAGAAGGATAGGAGTGTTCAGCTAAAGAGATAAAACAGGACTATTAAGTTTTGACTCACACTTCTTTTGAGGTTCTGACATAAGCAAACATAACTGTAACCTCTTAGGACCTGAATCCAGTACCTTCCGAGCAGGTCTGAACTTTTGGAAAACAATGGTAACAATGCTTCAAATTCTACTGGCATCTCACCATGGTGTTTTCTCAAGAATGTAAATATATAACATTTAAGCGAGGCATGTGCAGCAAGAAGCCTGATCTTGATCTACATTGGAAAATGAGTCTATCCAGTAAACGACAAATGAAACTAGAAAATAAAACTTTTGATTTCTTACGCACCTTGCTTGTGACCCATTCAGCAAACGAAGGATAATAAAATTCATTGAAGTCATTGAGTGGGCGTGAAAGTAGAGAAAATATGCGTTTGACTGCAACCTGATCACTGCTTATTATCCCACTGGTCATTATCTGGAATTAAAAACATTAATTTAGCAACATAAATAATGACATAAAATTGGAAGGAAGAACCACGACTGATGCATGTTCACCTTTGTGGCCAATTGTAACCCAGCTTCCAGAAGAACAGGGCCAGAATATGCATCCAAGGCAGTACGAACAGCAGATACAAGTTGAGCCTACGTGGAAAACTTGTCAGCAACTACTACACTCATTAAAAAAAATTAAATTAGTTGATTGTTCGTTGAGAAATAAATTTTGCATGGGGACACCTGATATTGTTCCAGAAGCAGATGTCCAGGAAGTTCAGGGTCGGCTACTAATTTAAACTGCACAAGGATCACACAAGTATAAACTACTTTTTCTGTAAAATACTTCACCAGATCAAAAAGGTGAATATGACTTGGAGGCTATGGCCAGAAACACGTGTTTTGAGGCTATAGGGTGGTGGGTAAAAAAATCAAACAAGCAACTTCTGAAGATAGAAAAAAACGAAACAAAGACAAGTGATAGGGGTGGGGGAATAAGAGAATCACATGTAACTACAGTTCAGAAATCTTCCACTACCAGAAAGTCTCACCTTCTCAAGAATAGTACTAAGAAGTCCAACTCCAATTGGCCTCATGTTTTCAAACTGAATAGTGCTTAGCTGAATAATTGGTAGATGTTGTTAAAATCCCCTCTGAGCATTTTTCATAATGCTATAAATGATGCTTTATGAAGTAAATCCCTTCTCTTTACCTGATAAGCAAGAGATATCAGGTCTTGTAGTTGAAGGACTAACCAGTCACCTGAACTTTGTCTATCAGAAGCAAGTTTCCTCGCCAATGAAAGATCAAAATGAGCAGCATCATTTCCTACAGCCTCCGGCAAAAGACTCAAACACCTACAGTCGAAAATCAGCTGAGATAATTTAGCTAAAAGAACGTAATTTAAAACAAGAAAAAATATAAACTAGTTTTCGTTTTGAGTGAGAGCTGCAACCATTAAGTCATTAAGTGATCAGGATTAACTAAAAATTGATATGTACTGGCATAATACTAAAACCCTTCATGGATTTGTTGAAAGTTTCAAAATATCAGTTAAAATTTTATTTTCCATCAACGGTAGTGATTAGAGAGATCGGATAAGAACCAAGAAACACAAAGAAACCTCCCCCACTTACTCAGCTGCAAAAACTCTGGTTCGATATCTCAAGGTTTTGTCTTTATCAGGATTGGCACGTAAAGATTTCCCACTAGAGTTAGAAACCATGTCTTCATCATCATCTCCAATATTCTCTCTTATGCTAGCAGGATCATTTTCTGCAATGTTCGATTCAACACTCCTTCCAGCAGATGCTGCAAGGGCCTGTAAGCAGAGTATAAACAAATTTCCATTGATTATGGGAACAAGAAGGCAGACCTGGATATATAATACCATAAACAAATTTCCATTGAAAATTCAAACTGACAGTAACAGTTGGAACAGAATCGCCGCGATCATGTGAAGAAAAAAAAATTGCCATGGTCTGGTTTCAGATAGTTCATACTACAGCAATGAGAGTCCATAAAATCAAGATACTAGTACGAAAAACTCTCTGATATTACCATGTTGCGGCATATTGACATCCACCGAGATGGGCGTGATGGGCATGTTGCATAAAGCAGGCGTATCAAGATACTACGGATCAGGTTCCCAATCCTACAATAAAGAACGTTTTCAGTCCCCCAATAAAGCAAGTTAATCAAAGCCTTACATAAGAACAAAACATTCCATAAGAAACAGTGTTTACAAAAAGAACATTTGCTTACTCAGAATCAGTTTCTTCATCCAACATCTGAAATAAGTTGTCCTCTATCTGCTCGTCAATGACAGAAACCTAATACAAAATAATACGATATATTCCGATGGTGTGATAATTCAAAAACTAGAGTAGTCTGGAAAGAAACATTTGGATCAAAGCATGTTGTTTACCGGATCTTTCTCAATCAGATGCCGAAGAGTTGACACAGATAGACGTCTAATTATTGGCTGTTTTACAACAGAATAAATAGTTTTCATCAGGGGAAGCCCTTGAAAACTTGCCTGTGAAAATAAGAGATAGCAAAAAGAAACACCTGTCTTGATGCCAGCGTCATTAAAAGATTTTTCACGTGTAAATGCACTGAAACAGCTTGGGGAGCAAAAAGAATAAGCTGCTGGGTAAAACAGACGCTCCTGACAAGATTTAGATGTAAAAAAACAATTAAGCATGACAGAAGATAGAGATAATTATATTGCAGTAACAATGGATTAAAATGATTGTCAAAGAGAAAAGCATTCACATACTCAAGTAGTGTTGGAATTTCTTGCCAAGAACTAATCTCCGCAATAACAGACTGCAAAAACTTTAATTTAGGACAAGCAAACCAAGTTCCCTTACATCATAAATGCATACCGAAAGACAAGGTTGGAAGGTCCAGAATAGTACCTTGCAGCGTGAAAACAGAATGCTGCCAGGAGAAAGCTCAGGACCAAGGACAGCAACAATAGCATTAATAAGGCGACCAATGCCTTGAGAAAGATCAATCCATCCACTTTCTTCAGTCAACAAAATGTCCAAGGCAAGTCCTAGTGCTGCCTAATAATGTATACAGAATGGAATGAATGATAACATGGCACAAAGGTTGGAGGCATCAAATCAAGCTACGAAAATGAATTTCTGTCTATAGTTAGCAATCATAATTAAGCATCTAATATAAGCATTTCCTCATTAAACATCTTAAAGATTGCAGATATTGAACTTTCTCATAGAACTTCTCTCTGTTACCAGATTCAAGTTATAACCAAGTCAACTCATTTAGCCAATTTTATATATGAGCTAAATTTCATTTTAGTTTGATGACTATAAAGTACCAACAGCTAAATGTTACGAAAAACAAAATATGAAAACTATGAATTCAAAGGTCTTAGGGAACTACGATACTGTTTACCTGAACATGAGATACAAATGATAAACCAGCAGCTTCAATGGTCAAAAGAAGCCCATGCAAGGCCCAGATCTTAAGACCAAGAACAGAATTTTTGGCCAGAGATGAGAATGAACTAACAGTAGCGGGTACTAAGGTTGATAATGCCATTCCTCCTGCACTGCACATCATGCACAAAATAAATTCAAAATATAACAGATCAATATGCAAAGTAATACGTATCTTCAGATGGATAATATTTGAACATAACTGCTGTTAAAGCATTACAACCAAACATAGTAACCTACTTTTCAGTTTTATTGATATTAAGTACATAACAAATATAATGTTCAAGGTAGACGCCAAACTCCACCTGTGATGGATGCAGCCAAGTGCAAGAGCAACTGATCCACTATAATTTGGGTCTGTTATCCCACTTAGGTCGCCAAGAAGCACTCTGGTCTGTTTATCACCACGCAAAAACATATGTGAGAAATAAAGGAAATTTTTGTCATACTTCATGTCATTAAAGATAAAGAAAGAACATACAGACCCACAAAATCCATACTGAACATTTTCATACTTAGGAGACAAGTAAAAATGCAAAAGTATAGACATGATATACACTAATGTAGGGCCCCATAAGATTCCATTTTAAAGGAGCAGAAAGATAGGGTCACAAAATATTCTCAATAGAGATTGCATTGTAGACAGACCATTCTTGCTGTAAAGATGTCATTTCCAAGACGAGCTAGAAGACCTAGACCCTCACATGCTGCTCTGCGTTGAGACGCACAAATGTCTCCCTCTGTTAAAATATTCTGTTGAAACATCAAAAAGATATATAAGAAAATAAGTGAAAAAATTTTTGATATTAGCTTTAGAAAACTAGCATCTTTATTGACAAAAATTAGCATCTTTATTGACAAAAATACCTGAAAAATGGCTTGCACTGAGCTTAATACCTCTGTTGCTACTTGCTGAGGACGTAGAGCGTGCAAAGCCTGCAAGAAAAAGTTTAATATGAAAGTTCCAATTGTAACAGAGACATATTATGTTCCTTTAACAAGAAGCAAATGATTTGAAAACTCAGATACAAGGGAAGCCTTTCAACCTAAGCTAGGCTAACAGTTGAGTAACCGGGAAGTAGACCAGAGAACAGTGGAATAGAGGCAGAGGCACAGCAGCGCACAGTCCTTCAATACTCAAACAATAGTGCTTAGTTGATGCTTCATTTTTTTAAACTTATAGGCTCTATATAGACCAAAAATGTGTTTGATCCTTTATATAATGTCAAGTTATATGTGTATTATCTAGATTTCAAAAGTCACCTGAGTTCAACCCTCGGCACACTCCTACCTACATGAGGTATAGGAACAAACTCACCAGACCATGGTTGTACTTTTACCATACTACTGTATTGACCACTCGTTTTACTATGGTTTGTTAAAACGCAAAAAACTCGTATACAAGTATTGGGAGTACCTTTAATCCAGTAAGAAGTCCTGCACAGATATTAGTGAAGCTGGCTGTACGCCATTGTTGCTTCTTTCCAGCTTTCATACAGTGTTGTATGACCGAAAGAAGTGAAAGCATCCCTTGGCTATCCTGAGAAGAAAAGGTTATTATTATATCAGACTATCAAAATAGCAAATCTAATAGCAAAAGAAGGACCCATCTGGAATATAGTAATCACAAACCTGAGAAGCAAACATGATACCAAAACAGAGAACCATCTGATTCACCAATGTCTTTTTCAAAGTCTCTGGCTTCATGATTACGGAAATATTGCATGAGTTGAGCATAAAATAAAAAAGGCATGCGTGTGGCCAGATAACAAAACCAGTACGACCACTAATGACCATATCTCACCAAAAAGTGCAAGGCACTTACCAGAGGAAAACTAGAAACTTTAGTCTCCCAAACACTTGGTGCTAGACCATCTTCCCCACCTTGAAAATAGCGAAGCTCATCTTCAAACCAATCCCTGGATAAAAATTCACAAAAAGTTACATCTCCTTGGGGGGGACTAATTTTCAGTGGTGTAATCAATAATATGTGAGGAAAAAAATGTAGCAAAACTCCTAAGGGAATGCAAACTAATAAATATAGATGAAAATTATGCACCTGCCAGGAATCCAAGGACCAAGCCATGCATCTCTTTTGTCAAGGATCACCTTCAAGCATGAGCTTTCCTCGAAACCCGAAGGATCCCTTTCAATTAAACAAACATGAAGGAATGACTAGTCAGTGAAGAAACCATGTCCTTAGCATTCATTAACAAATGGATTTGACAAAAAGCAGTATTAGGGATGATACTAATCATTACCTATATGGTGTTGTGCATAGCTGGATAATTTGCTGATGCTCACTTTTATAGGCCAAGGGATCTGGGATGGATTGATAAGCTATCAATATTCTTATGATGAGTATGTCAACCAAAGTTTTGACATCAGACAACCGTTTGTTGGCCATTGTTGATACATAAAACAAAGCGCTGTTTCCAATAAGATAATATCAATTCACTCATTGTACATGTAACTTATTCTCAAATCAAAGTAGCTGAATCGTTAATTTTCAGGTAGACCAAAAACTGTATGAAGCATCAGTAGTGTCATACCTACGGAGGTTTGCCAGTACTGGTTGAAGTAGAATACCATCATTAAAAGAGACAAAACGTCGCACAAAAGCTGTTAGTGCGTCAATTGCAGCAGACCACACACTACAAAAAGGAGAATACTGATCACTTGTTGTAGAAAGTAAAATAAAAAATGTTTTGTTTCTATTGGATTTGAAGCAATCAGGGGAACTGAGGACACGATCTTCTCAAACCAGCCATTAATGTGTTAAAAATCAACTAAGATGGAGAATGAAGACTAGTAAAATGAGTTTTATAACAAAAGCATTTACATTGTTTCCTGATGTGTCAAATGAAAGATAACAGAGTAGAGGACCTAAAATAAGATATATACAACATAGCGCAAGAAGATCCAGACCTTAGCATTTTATAGAGGCTTAGATGCATCAAGGGCAACTTACCTTAACGTAGATTTTAAGTCTGCATGTTGTTTGATCAAGTGTTCTAGGTTTCCAGTAAAGACATCAGCCCACAAGATTAGAATATCAAAATCTTGGTCCCCAAACTCCTATATAATCAAATAGAATTGCATAAGACAGTGCACACATCCGACATCGCAGTTGAAGACATAAGGATTAAATAATAAATATTACCTCCTTTGGCATAGAATTTAATAGTGCTGATAACAATAACCATCCAGCTTCCTTTTCACTCGAGGCGACTGTAATATTTCTCCTTGATTCTGTTAGCATCTTCTTTGAAACTTCGAGCACTGACCTCGGCAATCTGTGAACAAGAAATAGAAAGTTTAGAAACTGGATTAAGGGAAGTTCTGAATTGGCAATTCTAAGCATGTCATGTTATGCAAAATGTGTATGTCCATGACCCATGAACTAGTTTGAGGAGCAAATGATAAACTTCCAGAAACTATTGAGAGTACTACGAGCTGGAGGGTTCATCTAATTGTCTAGGGCAATGTGCATGGTAATAGTATCAACTCCTCTTAATAAAAGAATCCACTGCCCAGCAACAATATTTTGTTGGAATCAATGTTAAATTGGAAGTGCTGAAACAATGAATAAGATGTTATCATATGGAGCTATGGAGACTCTTGCCTAGCAGGATAACCAAGGGAGAGTCCGGGAGAAATGGAGACTAGAGCTGCCAAAGTAGCTGCTTGCCCATGCAAAGAAGCAAGATCAGTTTTCAATTTGCCTCCCTACAGAAAATGACGATGGTTAATTATAAGACCTTCCCCATCATGGAGTTGCAATTGCTTACAATATAAAATGCTATTTGTAAAAAGAACGATAAAAAGTTTCAATTAGATTGATGGCCAAAGACGTCATAAGCATAAAAAGGGAAACTACAATGTCTTTTATGATATACTGATGTTCTTCTATTTCTCATTTTGCATTCGCATCAGAATGTAATTTCACATAAGGCTAGAGACCAAGCACAGACAGATAGGACAAGATATCAAAAATCTTCATTTGCACATTCATCTCTTACTTTTTTGTGCCGGACTTCTCATACATAACTAATGATGTGCCAGATTATGTCGAGCCCAAAGTCTTTTGCTTATTTCAGACAGAATATTCAGTTGAAATATATGATACAAATGTCGCAGGCCGTGCGTGCATGCATGTGTAAATAAATATGGAATAAAAATAGACATAACAAACTCACAAGAAACTCAAAGAAGTAAGTGTGATATCATCATACTTAAAGAAGAAAACTCAACTCAGTTGATATAAACTGGTATAAACTTGTATAACTGGTATTACCTTTTCAAAGGATAAACTTTCCCGTACAGCATTGAGAGTGGTTACAGCATAAGAAGTCAACCCACCAACGCAGGTGGGATCAACCTCAGCCAATGCACGTAAAGTTAAAGCAGCCTCAACACGTACCTGAAAAAACAAGTTTACATTTACATTTATCGTCGGGTTATCCTTTGACCCATTTCATATTGGCATGACAAGTAAAACTAATAAATGCTGCACAAAACTGAGTCTCGAAACTCAATATGCCAAGCTACTACATTCAGAAGAGCAATCAGAAATGACTGTGATAACGATTTCTTCCGACCCTCTATTATATGCATGAATGTTTTGTTTACCTAACTTTTGATGGATAAAGATTAAGAGCAGATGAAACAATTTTACATGCAACGGTAGCAAGGAGTATAGAACAGAACATGTCTTTCAGTGCAACTGTAGGTAGTAAGTACTAAACAATTAGCACGTAGATAGAAAGAACGGACATCAGACTCTAGAAGATTGAAAGGATTAAGAATATCAGAATGCTGAAAAGAATTAGAATTATTTGATAAATTGATAAATACTGCAAAGAATATCAAAAGAGATGAAGAGGACTCATGTTGAGAGCAGTGGCGGATGCAGGAAGACACCAGCAGGGGCATTTGGCCCCCCTATAAAAATTTTAAATTTCCCTTACATTTTTAAAAAATTGTATTATTGCCTCTCATAATTTTTTTTTTAAAATGCACTATTGCCCCTCCTAACTTTTGTTTCTGCATCCGCCCCTGGTTGAGAGTAACTATCAAAACAAGATATGTGAAAGCTTACAAGGTCCAAGAAATGTGACAAAGCTGCTCCCACTGTGTCATCAAAAAATTCACTGAATTCGTGAGGAACCTGCAGGAAGGCAAAAAAAAAATTTTAAATGAGCTAAATAATTTCATTATTAAATTAAAGAAAACAAAAGTTTCATGAGATTATAAATTAAAATATATATACGCCAGTTGTGGCCTCACCTCTCCCAGTGTTCTCAAAGTGTAAGACAAACCCCGCAAAGCAACAATTTTCATTGATGGACTACCCTGTGAAGACTGGAGCTGCATTTGTTTGGGAAAAAAAAAGAAAAAGAAAACTTAATTGTGATGTACGAACATTAAAAAAAAAATTGAATACTTGCAGGGACAAAGAGTGGTTGAGTTAAACTGCAAAACCTGCTTTCCGAGAAAAACAGAAAAGCTTCTCTGGCTTAATTCCATCATTTGATCAATTACTCCAACCCGTAGGATGTAAAGAACACAAGCCTTCAAAAGTGAAAAAGAAATAAAAAAATTGGATCCAACAGAACATCACTGATGTTTTCATAAGAGTTAGAAATGTCTCCTCTTTGTTCTAAGCTATGCAGAGAATATATATGAATGATTTCCAACATAGCACTAACGTTGCAAGGCCAGAATTTGAAAGAATTGCAAGGTCGGAATTGCAAGGAAGTGAAAGAAGTATCACGTACCAGCGCATGGGCGTCGACTGAGGAGTTACCCGGCAGCATGTCCATGACATGCAAAGAATAGTCTTGAAGCTCACCATCTGAATCCAAATACCTTATCCTAGTGGCCTGCAAAGTTTAATCCAACACTTTATAAGTTTACAATGCCTATGTAGGTACAAGAAAACTGAAAATAATCACAAGAATATAAGAATAGGTTCTACAAGAAGAAAAATGTCAGTCTTATGATATGGCAATATAGGCAGCATGCATATACATAACACTTGATAAGAAATGGTGTGTTTTCTGAAAAAATGCCCATATAAAATGTTAATGAAAATATGTCTCCATGTAGTCTGAAATACAAGATCTAATTAACACATAAGGACAACTCAAAAATAATTTTAACGTCTAGTGTTTGTTTACCTGTAAAAAGAACACCCATGACAGTGCCAAACCAAACCGCGTATTCTTTGCCCGAGATCCAACGGCTGTGATATTTTTAATAATGGGAAGAAAAAATTAGTGGTTTGCAGTAAAAGAAAGATTTACTGCAATTTATTTTTAGTGTATAGATCAAGTCTGCAGAGTTAATGAACCAAATGTTCATACACAAAAACCGTATTTTTTAAGAGGTCAAAAAACCGTATCTTTTGGGAGGTCAGAACTCAGAACTGTATGCTAGTTTCTTAAGGCGATAACTAATCAGGTATGTTTTGCGTTTACTATGAGAGCCATTGTAACTGCTTTCTCATTCTTACTCTGCACGCCTCCACATAGTGGCTGCATTATATGGACTTAAAAATTTCTGCCACAATTTCACAGGCAAAATAGAAAAGGGTATAAAGTGTGGCACAATCTATGTCATCATGTTGTCAGAATGGCTTGCAAGTTGCAATTATGTCTCCAGTGGCTCATAAGTCATAACCCTACCTTTTGTGAAGGGTAAAATTAGATGCCTCTGCAAACCACCTTCCAGTTTCTTTGCTGGTGGAAATGGACCTTTACCTCTAGGTTGGACCTAACAATCAAAAACCAAATTCTGTAACAACAAAAATATGAAGACCAGAAGGAAGAAAATACTAGCGAGATAAGCCTACATGAGCTTCAGGATGCATTCCTAGTGCAAGCAAAGAGCCCAAAGCCTCTGCAAATGCATCCCGGACAGATGATTCTGAATCTTCAATACCCTATATTAACAAAGGAAAATATACATTCAAAGATCAGCCCGCCAAGAAATTGAAAGAAGAGCGAGTTAAAAACAAATAGGTTGCACTAGCAAATCAAACTGACCTTTACACAATAAGAGGCTAAAGTATCAAATTCACTAGTACCAAGACCAGGTCCACCGATGTTGGAAAAGACCTTCAAACAACGAGCAGCAGCAATTCTCACTACAAATGATTTGTCCACAGTAGAAAATCTTGTGATCAGACGGTATGCTTCTGAATACGCAGCCGCAGCAGCTGTACCACCACAGCCTTCCAAAGCATTGTGAAGCAAGATAAAGGCTTCTTGCCTCACAAAATCCTGAAAAGAAGAAAAATGGCACAGAATTAAAACAAATAACAAATAGCTGCAGTAACACAGGTCAGTTGTATTTGATGTCCAAAAGTTTCTCCAATAAAATTCAACATAATGATAGCTAGGGGGATAATACTCAATAACTGAAAAACTGACGCAGCAAATTCAGAGACTAGGATAGGCATAAATTGTTTTGTACCAAACTAAATCTACCATACATACTAAGACACAGTAACAAGGTTGCAGAGTTTTTAAATGCCTTGACTGCCACAGGTCCCATATCTATATGAGATTTTCACAGCATATAGTTCTTCCTAAATAGTCCATCTCGGCAAACGAAGTAAAGTTATGATCCAAGAGGTAGATTACAAATATTTCTGCTAAGCCAATAAATTACTCTTCCAAATAACAGCAAGAACTTGGAGAATTGTAAATTTGAACCACAATACCTCGGGAAACTTCACTAATTTTGCCACAATAACAGTTGTTTCGACCAAGCCAGACGTAATTCTTCTCCCAAAATGACGATACAGTTCTCCCAAGCATTGGGCAGCACCTAGAAAAAAATTTGTAAACTTAGTAGCATAAGACCAAGTTTAAAAAATAAAGGAGTAACTTCCACAAAAAAAATCAATAAGAGAGACTGTAACAACACCCATGAATGAACTTTATGAAATGTATGTATGCTTGTTGTGCTCGATAGTTAGATAGCATTTCAACCAGAAAAAACAAAACCAAAACTTTAATAATGCTTTAGGTAGGAGAAAAATATTAATCATTATCCCAAAACATCGCTATAACCTACAGTACTCACAATAAAAAAAAAACAGTCTACCTGCAACTCGTTGAGGATCACTCCGCTTGGCATCAGAAAGAAACCCTTGTAAACTGCTAGCTCTAGAGTATATAGAAATACTATCACCATTTGATATAATTTTCGCCATAGCCACAGAGGCAAGATGACGTACAGGTCGCCGAGCACCAAGAGTAATCAGAGAATACAAGGCATCTTCGCATTTTCTTTGAGACAATAATAAAGACTCCTGACATAAATGAGATAGAGAGCATAAATAAAGGCTCTTGAAATATACATATATACACAATTGACGATTTTGCTAAAATTCAAGAACAAAGCAATGGTCTTTGAAACTAAGAAGTGTGTATTAGTTGATCTCAGATCAATGTTTAATATACGGTAATGATTAAAAGAAAATACCTTGGGCGCTTCATCGATGGCTGAAATAAGATCAGAAAGGATCTCGAAACAGAGGAGAGGGTCAGGGCTTTTCTGTGATGCTGATGCCACAATCGACTCAAGCTGAGCTACGAGAACACCGAATCGCGACAGAGGAACGTTGTCGCTCGCATTATTTTTCGCCATTAGCACTGAAGAAGCATAGAACGAAGCTAGAAAGATTTGAGTTTGAGGAGGAAAACGACAGAACGAGTCGGAATCTTTGTTTTTTCCAGATCTACTCGGGTCGGTCGGAGGAGAATAGCCGGAACTTGTTCCCGGGTCGGGTACTGTTTAAAATGAATGCTTTATTTTTTTAGTCGGCAAGCCCATTAATAGCCCAAGTGGGCAAAAGGGTCTCTATCGTATAATACGCAGCATATCAATAAATTAGTAATAGATAATTCGAGACTTTCGAGTATTAATTAATAATCGAAGGGAATACATTGTAAAAATCTATTACATGTCTATTATTATATTGTTATCGTTATATTTTTTATGTTTTATGATATATAATATGATTTAATATAAATCGAATGTGAACCAAGTAATCAAATATTTTAAATTGATATCAGTATATCATATTTTAATTATTTATATCTAAACATCTGAAATAAATATTATTTGGATCTAGATCTTCATTATTTGATTTTATATTATTAAGATAAACAAATATTATTTATAATATAATTTAATCACAATTTAAATTATTAAAAATAATTTTAAAATATAATGTTAGATAATATATTTATACGAATTAATTAAATCAAAGTTCAAGATGATATAATAATATATATATCTACTACTTATTATTTAAGCAGTACTAACAGAAAAATGACCCTATATAATTGTGGATATTACAGTTTATGCCACTAAATTATTATATTTTATTTAATATTTATATTAAATTATTAGAAGATTAACTAGATAATTTATTATATTATGAAATTATTATCAAGATAAACAAATATCACATTTAATATAATTTAATCATATTATAAAATATCAATACATAAAAAACAAACAAATTATAAAATACACTAATATTTTTTTAATATATATTAAACAATATACTCATATAATCTAAGTAAAATATATCGGTTAAACAGGTGCGAAATTCGCGGGTGATATAGTATAATTATGATTTTGTAAATTTACTTATTAAAGTTTTATGATTTTTTAAAATTAAATTTAGTATGAAACTGCATGCTGGAAAGCTTATCTATTTTACTATAAATGTTAAGAAAATTATAGGTTAAGATTTTAACATTTTATAACCTTAGCTTTGGCGTTCACGGCGGACCTGAGTTGAGAGCTGAGAGCTCTACCTGGAACTGGAAAATTTTAAAGAAACCTTCGCCGCCGTTGGTTAGTCTTCCTCTCTCTATATCAAACTCGATTATAAATATTCCCAAGTAAGCAAACTTCTTCAGTTATTGTATATTCTTTAAACCTAGATTTTCCAGGATTTAAATCGGACTTTGAAATCGTTACTTAGAGCCTTAGAGGTTGATTTCGATGACGTAGAAACCCTAATTTTATCCCTAAATTAGTTGACTTAAATTTAATATTCTAAATCATTATAATCTGATGAATTGCTCTGTTTTATCCGTGAATTTGTTTGATTTGAATCGAAAATAGAAAAAAAGTGATCTCTATCCTTTTTTTGTTTAATAATTTTTATCTTTATATTCTGATGATTGATCTGTTTATTATGAATCATATAATATTGATTTTGATTTCAATGTTTAAACTTGCCTCCATTGATTTTTGATTATCTTCTGTTTTTTTTTTTCTCAGTTGATAAATTGAAGCCTTTGTTTAATGGAAAGCCATGGAAGAATCCATCAATCTCATCATATGAGGCGTCCTCTTCCAGGCCCTGGTGGTGGTATCGGTCATCCGGAGACTTATCTTCCCGGTGCTATACCTCCTTCTGCTTCTCATGGTGTGTATCCTTCCTACAATATGTTGCCTCCACCTGACGTTATGGAACAAAAACTCATAGTACAACACGGAGAAATACAGAGACTTGCAATAGAGAATCAGAGACTTGCTGCAACACATGGTAGCTTAAGGCAAGAGTTAGCTGCAGCTCAGCACGAATTGCAAATGTTGCATTCGCAAATTGGGGCTATTAAGTCTGAGAGAGAGCAAAGGATGAGGGGTTTTGCTGATAAAGTTGCTAAAATGGAGACTGAGCTTCAGAAGTCTGATGCTGTGAAGTTGGAGATGCAACAAGCACGTGCTGAGGCACGTAGCTTGGTTTTGGCAAGGGAGGAGCTTATGTCCAAAGTTCATCAGTTGACTCAAGAACTTCAGAAATCTCGTTCTGATGTGAAGCAAATACCAGCTCTGATGTCTGAACTTGAGAGTTTGAGGCAGGAGTATCAGCAATGCAGGGCAACATATGACTATGAGAAGAAATTTTATAATGACCATCTCGAGTCACTTCAAGCAATGGAGAAGAACTACATGACTATGGCTAGGGAAGTAGAAAAACTTCAAGCACAGTTGATGCATAGTACCAATTCAGACAGAAGAGCCGGTATTAAATTAATTTATATTCTATTTACCTTTCATTCTTTTACGAAATTCTTGTTGTATTATAAGAGTTGTACTTGTCAATCAAATGAAGGTGGCCCTTATGGTACTGAAGTTGAAGCTTCTGGGCATCAGAGTGGAAACAGTTACTATGATACTGCTTTTGGTCCACAGGTTCGTAAATTTTTCTTTGCAATCCTTTTTTCTAGCGCGTGTCTTGTACAAGCCTAATATGTTTACCAAAGCATAAGTTGAAGGATGAGCTCTAGATTTGTTTAAAACTTTGCTCACATGTGACCTTAGTTTAAAATAGTGCGCTATAGCGCATAGCGCAGTCTGGCGCAAACGATTAGGCAATACGCTATGATAGCGAGGTCCTATGCATATAGCGTATAGCGCGTGCTATACTGCGCTATGATTGAAGCGACTGTTGCGTGTGGCGTGTAGCAGCGCTACACGCATTTAAGGCGCAAAAATAAAAATAAAAATCTTAAAATTAATCTTTTAAACATTTTTTGTAATCAATAAATATTTTCAATACTTTTTAAATAAAAAAACATTAATTATTGCTAAATATTCAAGCCTAAATATTTTTTGTTTATTATAAACTCGATAATGATGAAGAGGAAAATGATTATGATTTTGATAATTATATATTTTAAATTATCAATGATTTAGAAACTATTATATTTACTTATGTTTTTAATTTTTATAATGTTGATTTGATTGTTTAGTTTTTTTATTTTGATGTTACTATTGTTCTTAACACAAAATTTAGAAATTTTTTAGTTTTTATTTTTTCTTATCATATGTTTTATGCATATTTGTTTTTTAACCTTATATATTTAGATAATGTTTTTCTGTTTATCATTAACCTTATATATCAAAATGGTTCACTAATGCTTAATGTTTTTCTATATTTCGATGCACCTTGTGTTAATGTAGCGATGCGCCTTGTGTCAATGTAGCGATGCACTATAGCTCAAACATTTGTGCTATGATGCGCTTTGTGCTATTTTAAACTCAGCATGTGACCTCTTTGGAATAAGATTTTAAATGTGATTTTTGTTACTTTTGCAAGGGACATATTCCTCCATCAGCTGCTGGTACAGCAACTGGACCAAACTCAGTGGTTGCGGCAGCTCAGTATCCTTATCCTGGAGCTCAATTCGCTTATCCAGGATCGACTCAACTAGGATACTTCCCTCCAAGACCTAGTTACAACTTCCCAAGAGCCCCTCCTGGTGCATATGACTACAACAATCCATACCCACCTCAACCAGTACCAGCCAACAGTATACCTTATGGGTCTGCTGCAACAATGGGTCAACGCGGAAACCCAAGCCACCAACCTCAGTAGATAAAAGTAACTCATTGGCTATATTTCTTGAACAGTGAAATTGTTGCTTGGTTTGGATAATCTATGGGTGAAAAGAAGAAGCTGGGTATAGTGGTGAATTTTGAGTGCTATTGTTTATTATCTTATTTTTGACTTGGCTTTGTAATGAAGTAAGAGTTCTCAACAAGTTTTTGGAGACGTTTAATTGTGATAATAGAGACTAGAGAGATTGTAAAATCAGGTAAAAAAGAACAGTAAAGAGTTCTTTACTATTTGGGTAAATTTAATAAAATGTTAGGCCGACAAAATAAAAGGAACACCAAAAAAAACTTTTTATTTATATAGAAAGGCCCAAAAAAATTGATTTGGTATAAATCAAGGATCCAAACAAAATTGGTTATATGAATAGGTAAAACAAATTTTTTGATAGAATTAAACCAAAATTATAAGCTTGGTTCGATTTTTGAATTCCCGCCACACTTTTCATCGAATTTTAGCTTTCCTTCCATTTTTACATTTACTGATTTACAACATACAGAGAAGGAGAAGAGATCGATCACAACAACATAAAGGGGAAGAGACAAAGAGTAAGAATTGAGACAAATTCACAAAGACAAAATATATATTCTCTGCAAATTCTTACAAAAGGTACAAAAATTATGCTCAGAGAAAGAAATTGCAATTTCTAGGGTTTCATTGTTCGATTTCGATTTCTCAATTTCCTACCTGGATTTTTAATTTTGAGAGTTTTAGCAATTGTGACCCATTAGATACATATAATTCAAGAAGTAAGCTTTCCTAATACTGATCCTCTCAGAGATTTTGGGGTTTAGTCTCACGAAATTGTTGGATCCCTTCAAATTACTGGTAGGTATGGAAGATGTGGTTGCAACTGTAAGTGGTTATCATGGATCTGAAAGGTTTAAGCTCATTAAGCTTATCTCTCATTCTGGAGCAAGTTATGTTGGAGCAATGTCAAGATCTATTACACACTTGGTTTGTGTAGATTCCTCTTTCTTTATTGTTATTATTATTATTATGAGATCAATTACTAACTTAAGGAGAAACAAATTCATATCCTTTTGTTTTTATGTTGTGTAGATATGTTGGAAATTCGAGGGAAAAAAGTATGATCTTGCAAAGAAGTTTAATACAATTATAATTAATCATCAATGGGTTGAAGAATGTGTAAGAAAAGGTAGACGAGTTTCCGAGTCACCTTATATGTTTGAAAGGTTTGTTCTTTTCTTATTTGATAGATAGATAGCTTCTTGGTACTTAGAAGATGATATTGAATATTATACAGTGGGGAAGAAGTTGGATCTTTAATGATTGAACTTCCTGTGGTTTCTGTGGAAGCTAAAGTCACTAAGAAAGTGAATAAGGTTGCTCAAAGTTTTGATAAATACTTTAGTAATGGTGAAGAAAACAGGAGAGGATCTACATCTGAGCTTGCTAATTGGATGGACTCTGTCTTGTTAAAAGAGGTAAGCCTTGTTCTCTTTTGTTATCTTGCCAAAATATCAGAATAGTCTTATCATTTTGCACAGTTTATGTGTGATTTAAAAGATTGATGTGGTTAATAGCATATCCTGATCAGGTTTAGTTTTCATATTGTGATATAGAGCTACCAAGATAAGCTATAGGTTTTTCACTTTGAATAAAATGCTTACTTGCATCATTGTTCTGTGTTATGGTATAATAAGTTTTGTTTTCTTTTTTTTTTTTATCTGTCTCTGTGCTCCTTTGTTTTTCTTTAAGAAAAATGTAGAAGCAAACAGAGACTCGGTGCGATTGAGAACAAAGAGGCCGAGTAATGTTTTTGAAGACAAGGAAAACAATGGTGTAGCAGAATCTTCAAGGAAAGGAAAAAGGCGTTTAGTAAAGCCAAGGTTAAGCAGAAACCTTATCAACCTTGAATCTGATGAAGAATCTGATAACAACTATCTTGACAATTCTGACGAGAACCGAAACAAGACTCAGGATCCTAGAGAGCCAGATGCTCCTGTTTTCGAATCAGGAGAAGCATCAGCTCTTCAACATTCTGAAGACTCTACAACACAAAACAAGGATGTTGATGAAATAGAGGATGCTGATGATAGAACAAACTACAAAAAACCCGAGACAGAAACAACTGAGAAGGCTTCTGAACAAGTTTCTTGTATCATATGCTGGACTGAGTTCAGTTCCAGTAGAGGCATTCTCTCTTGTGGTCACAGGTTTTGTTATTCTTGCATCCAACAATGGGCAGATCGTTTGGTAAAGCTTTATCTTCTTCATCTTTTCTAAAATTAAAACTCCTAAAAAAATCCAGATACTGTAATGTTGATGATCATATTCTTATATATATCTCCAGGTTACAGAAAGAAAGAAGACAACATGTCCATTATGTAAGTCCAGTTTCATAACCATTACAAAGATAGAAGAAGCTGGATCTTGTGATCAAAAGATATACTCACAAACAGTACCTGACCTATCTTCTTCTTCAACAAACAACATTCTTGTAATACTCCCTGAAGAAGTAGAAGAAAGACATGGTTTTGGTGTCAATCCATTATCTCGAGCTTCGGCTTGCAGCAGATGTTACCTGACTGAACCAGAGGATCTTTTGATCAGATGTCATATCTGCAATTTCAGACGTATACACTCTTATTGTTTAGACCCTTATCTACTTCCTTGGACTTGCAACCATTGTAATGATCTTCAGAGGCTTTACCATCGTCGTGGCTACTAAAAAGATGTCTCCCATTTTATCTTTTTATTGTCTTTAAACTTATTGTTATGATGTAAAATCGTATTTTTGTTTACATGAGAATAATATCGTTACGTTGAAGAGTATTTATTTCGATGGGATTAGTTTAAAAAGTATACAATTCATAATTGTATTGATAGCAGTGAGATTTTAGAAAATTTTGAATTAGTTACGTTTTCATTCTATTAAATTGAAATTGTTATAATAAACATTTAATTTAAATGGGAAATTTTACTATTGTAAATAATTAAACTTTATAATAAATTTAGTCATGAAGCAACATTTGAATGAAATTAATTTAATAATATACATATTGATTCAAAAAATAAATAAATAACTTTTATAATAAATTTATACACTTTTGATTATTTCTTGTTTCCATCTAAGTAAATATCTGGAATGAAAACTTCACACATGAGTCGGTTTCTTCTTCATTCTCATCCATTAATCATGAAATAAAAAAGTTAAATATGTTAGTATAAATTAAAATAGTTATTATGATATATTATAAATTTAAAATTTAGTTATAAATCTATGAATTAATAATTAAAAATATTTTTTGTTAGAAAAATAATCGAAAATCTAAAAGTTTAAATTCAATTATTGCTTCAACATATTGAACTTAGAACATCTCTAACGGACTAAAAAAATTCTAAGGACGGGATGTCAAGCTCGGTTTGTTTTCACAATTATAAAATTCAATTATTGTTTTAACATGTTGAACTTAGAACATCTCTAACGGACCAAAAAGGACAGGATGACAAGCTCGGTTTGTTTTTACAATAATGAAAATTAATTATTGATTCAACATATTGAACTTAGAACACCTCTAACAGACCAAAGAAAATTTTAAAGACAGGATGTCAAGTTCGGTTTGTTTTCACAATAATTAAATTCAACAATTAATTTTCCAATTAAATTTCTAACAAAAGATATAAGTTAATTATAGATTCATAGATTTATAACTTAAATTTAAAAAAATCAGAAAATTAGAAAATAATAATGAGTTGAGAAAATGACCTGAATATATTAGCATAGAGCGATGCTTCCGTCCGTGGAAAGAACAAGATTAGTTATCTCCTTGTCTATGTCGCCACCATTGTGTTAATGTATCCTATGATAATAAAAAGTGTACATTAAAATTAGAAAGCTTAAACAGTTTTTAATAAACTCATAATTAGTTAAGAACAGAAACGAACCAGTAGGCCCAAGCCCAGGCCCAGTTGTTGGAGGAAACAAAGTCGCCCAAGTTGATACAGTCACTGAAATCGAGCTTAGAAGGAATAAATGATGACAGTTGAGTGATTGAAGAAACTAATCACGGAAGAGATAAAGAGCTATTACCTTGTCACCATTGTTGTTCTTCTCAACTAAGGAACTCACGAATGTACTCGCCATTACAGTAACTCAGTAAGTGGAATCAGACAAGGGAGATCTCTTGTCTTTAATCTCAACTGAAAGCTATAAGAATAGGAAGAAGATGAATATTGAAGTTTGCAGAGGTTGAAACAGAAGAGTAAAAATGTGAGAGTGTATATTGGTTTATATAAGTGAAATCGATCACAACGGTCAAAAAAATGTTACCGTTTTAATCAAACGAAACGACTCACATTTTTCTCTCTTAATTAATTAATGTAGTCCACTCACTCAAGTCAGAGTCAGACTCTTCGATTTCATTTCAAGTTATTTAGTTCAATTACTTTTATTCGATTATATAT
>KE157027.1:287876-319934 GCA_000411055.1 Leavenworthia alabamica
TGGTTAATCTTCATCACCTAACTTATTTTTTCATCTAGAAATTATATATTTTATTTCTTTTAATTAATTTGAAAATAAATAAAAACTGCAATGTTAGTTTAAAACGTTTAGATTTTTACTATAATATATAAATATAAATGCGACACATGACTATAAAGATTAACATTGTTAAAATTATTGTCACCTTAATAACAATAATCTTTTAGCCAATATGATCATCATCAATATAACATTTTTACACATGGATAAACACGTATAGAGTTTACGAACATGTTTTTGATATTAAAATATAAAATCAAAAAGCATAAGTTCTTGATCTAGGAGAGTCTGCAATTTGCAGAGTTTCTTGGATCATTTTATTTGCGTTTCTGCTTCTTATCTCAAATCTCATACTTTCACTCTTCTCTATCTTTTCATACAACGATGATGATGATGACGATGATGAAGATGATGAGGATCTCTTCCGCATCTTTAGTTTTGCCTTTATCTTTGACTTCAAGCCTTCCACAATCGTCCCTAGTTTCATCCTCACAACTATCTGATTTATGTAGAAAAATAAATAAATAAATTATATGTTTAATTGATGAATCTATTGGTTTCATATATTTATATAGATTTTGATTTTACAAAACTCTAACGAGAATTTAAGCGGCAAAGGAGATCAAATATAAGAATAGGGAAATATTGAACCTCTTGGAAATGTGACTTGGAGATATCAGAGAGAAGATAAAAATGGAGAATATGGAATATAAGAGAATTTATATTATATATTTGTGTGGAGGAGGCTTATGTCAAAGGTCGTGACTCTCGTCACCTTATTTGTTTTTAATATTTTATCTAATATATTATATGGTTTATTTGCTAGTATTGTGGTTTGGTTAATCAAATATTCATAGTATCATGGTTCTTATTTCTTAAAGAATTTTGGGATTAAATGATCAATTATGTGTTATTGAATTATGAATTTTTAAATATTTAATAAAATCTATTATTATTAAATCAGTAACTTTTAAAAGTAACATTAAATATAGTATTATTAAAAATATATATAAAAATTTATTTAAAATTATATTTAAGATTTAAGAAAGTTTTATAACTAAAAATACAAAAAACCAAATTCTCATAATTTTAGATGAAAATTTAGAAAATTTTATAACAAAATTTTAAATTCAATGATTGAGTCAAATTTTCTCAAATTTTTCTAAATATATATTTCAATACATCTCCCTTTAATTTTTAATTTTTTTATTTAATACATTATCTTGGATTTTAAGCATAACTATCTAATAGAGATATATAAACAAAATAGAAAATATTGTGTGGTGCTTATAGAAGGATGGTTTCAAGGAGTTTGTTTTGTTTCCTCTATTATATTTTTTTTTCATTCCATTTGATTAAATATTCAAATATTTAACACTACAAAAATATTAATTATGGAAGAGAATGTTCATAAATTTTCCAATTAAGTTAATCCAAATTATATTTTTAGTTATTTTCTTTAAAAGATCTCTATATGTTTAGCAAAATAAAGTATCTAAAAAAGATAATAAGTATATGAGAAATTAGTAAAGAAAAATTCGTACATCTTATTCAATAAAAAACTCTACACTAAAAATGATTTTAGTATAAACTGTGAATTCTTACATCTCTATATCAGATGTAATTATGGAGAAAAATATTTTATATATCTTTAGTATCAATCATACAATAAACAAGAGAAACCTAATATGTTCATGTTTACATGTGGCAAATGAATTTTCTCAATATTCTCAATAATATATGATGCTATATATTACAATAGTTTACTAAATATATATGGATTCATCATTCATATCATATACGGAATATCATGTATTTAATATTTATTTATAGTAAAATTTATATATTTGATATATGTATTATTCAATGTAAAAATCGTAAGTTATTTGGTGGTGGTCTATAGACTACAGCCTATAGGTGGTATCGTTTGGTTATAGACAGTCGATTATAAACGACGTGAATATTGTTTAACTTGATCGTTTCTCTATTGCATGTATGTTATGTTTGAGCATGACTCTATTTTGTCTGTCTCTTTTTTGTATTGGTCGGGACTCGGACTGGTTAGTCCAGGTTTTCAAAACATTGGTTTCCAACAAATAAAATTTTATTTTCTTAGTTTTAATAGATGAATTTGCTTTGTTAAAATTTCTTTTTATATAGAAGTAAGTTGACAGTTTGTAGAAACATGAGAAAATAAATTTAAATTCTGTAAATAAACAAATATATCAAATTAGTTCTCAAATACTCTATGGTTTTTTATACTCTACTATTAATTTTGGATTAGTTAGTAAGGCAGTGTGAGTCACACCTACCATAATTCCCAACATGTGTTGTAGGTGATAAAACCTAAGTTTTAGAAATTTTATAAATAAAAAGGAAAGGAAAGTTACAAAGTTTTTTTTTTTCTTACAGTTGGTGGATATAATTTTTTTTTTTTGGTTTAAATATAAATTTATTATATTAGAAAATTATCTATATTATAAATTATATATTTATTATTATCTAAAGTAACATATAGTTATATAATTCTATTTTGTTATTTTTTTTTTGCTAACTTTTATAGTTTATTTAAAACATAAAAATAATATTTTATATTTATGTGTTATAATCTTATCTATTAACTATCACGTAATTTCATTCATGAGAATTTTGACATATTTTATATGTATTATAATCTTATTTTGTTTATGGGAATTTTGAGTAAAATATATCAAATTTTATATAATAACATAGATAATGAAAATTTACAATGTTTAGTTGGATGGGGATATAATAATAAATAATAAACCATAGCTCAAAATAAGCATTGGATGATATTTGACTTTTTTATTAGGCGGAAGAAATAAAAGGCTCCCTTTTGAATCCTCCACAGATCTATCTCCTCGCCATTCTCCTTCTTCTTCTTCTTCAGTCGCAGTTAACAAAGGTTAATCCTTTCTTCTCTCTCGTTTATTTCTTCTATTCACCTTCTTCCCTCCCTAATCTCTAATTTAAACCAATTGATTTCTTCTCTTATGTCAGCTCCTTGTTGTTTCAATTTCCATTTTTTTAAAATTGGTTATTTCTCGCTTTCTGCTTATCCTATTACGTCTTTAATTGAGGATATTAGATAGATTCTTACTGTGAACTTATCATAGCAAGGGAAGCCGAAGGGTTTTGAAAGTGAAATACTTTTTTTTTTTGAATAAAGTTTATATTTTTCTTATTGTCAATTGAGATTTGAGGGAAAACAATATTAGCTGTGTTGAATTGGACTAATATGAGCTGTGATTGAATTGAACTCTAGCCTTTGTTTTGGATTAATAAATTGGTTTCTTAAAATTTCAATAGTATTTTTTTTTTTGTTTGCTCAATGCCTGATGGTATTTGCTTTTGTTATTTTCCAGGGTACTGTGTGGTTAACAGTGGCAGCTTCAACTAGCTCTGGTTTCCAAGGTTAGAAACACGACCTCTCTATTCTGGTTAAAATATCCATTCTTATATTGATTCTTTGGAGTTTATATTTTCTTAGATTGTTTTGCTTTTACGATGAGGTTTTGTTTGTGAGACTCATCCAAGACTCCAAGTTAGTGAGAGACTGAGAGATTTTAAGGAGTTTATGAACTTTGTTTATTTTGGCTTTACTCTTTTGTTGTTTGATATTTGAGTAAAGAAGAGCTTTTTGGGATTAATCTCTCTTTGTCATGATTATAGATATGGAAGAAGACATGGATTTAACCGAAGATGATTTCAGAAATGTGACTGGTCAGTTTTCGGGGGAAGCTGCGTCTGTAATGGAGGTTAAGGATGTGAGTGTTGAAACTCTCAGAGTGGATGTTAGTTGTATCCTTTTTCTTCTTCTTATGTTAGAGGTTTATGATGTTTTTTCGCTTTCTTAATCCTTTGCTTCAAGTTGAATATATCTTATTAATTATTTGCTCTGAGACTTGAATGTATGTGATTATGTTTCTTTTTTCCTCTTTTCCTTAATTCCATGTATCAGCTAAATCTGGTGTTAAAAGACGCAGAACTACCTCTGAAGAACATCAACCTTCAGTTCATGTTACTTATAAACATTTAACAAGGTTAGGTGAAAAGAAGATTCTTAACTCAACTTTAAACATTTCTAGATTCTACTTGTTTTTAATTTATTTTGTCCTGCATTTTTCAGAGCTAGTAAGCAAAAGCTAGAGAGTTTATTACAGCAATGGTCAGAATGGGAAGCAGAACAAGATTCCTTGTCCGAGGTAGCTACAATTCGAGATCTTCTTAATTACTTTTTTAATAGCTACAATACAGTGAATTCTATTGTTTTGCAAAAATCATTCACTTTCAAGTTGTTCTTGAAAGTTTATTGTGCTATATCATGACTATAAACCATTCTTTCCATTATGATCAGGATCAAGAACAAGTATTAGTATCTGGGGATGAGACATATTTTCCTGCATTGCGTGTGGGATTGCAGAAAACATCATCTGTGGTGAGTGAAAATGTTTTCGAGCTTATAGAATCTTGAGGTTTGCAGTTTTTTCTTTGTTTGTTTGTAATCCTTACTGATTGATACATTGTTGCATATACAGTCTTTCTGGTTTGACTACCAAACCGGTCTCAATTCTTCAAAAAACTTTGTTCCAGTGGAAAGTAGCACTACTCCTCTTTATAATCGTGGATTTACAATTGGTTTAGATTCAGCCAATGGTTCAAATAACTCGGAAGGGTAAACAAATCTAGATTTTGCAGTATCTTCCTACTGTTATACTGAATGTTTTATCGAAACTTTAGTATCTATCTTGAAAAGTTCTTTTATGTTTATTTATTTCCAGAGGGTTGGAGATTGTTGATGATCCTCAACGTTGCTTCAATTGTGGCGCATACAGTCATTCTTTAAGAGAATGTCCAAAGCCTTTTGATCGTTCAGCTGTTACTATTGCTCGTAGGCAACATAAAAGTAAAAGAAATCAGACTCATGGATCTCGTCTACCATCTCGATATTATCAGAGCCCTCAAGCTGGAAAATATGATGGATTGAAACCTGGCTCACTTGATCCAGAGACTCGTCAGCTTCTTGGTTTAAAGGTAAATTTAAACTTCTTCTCTTGTATTTGAACTGGACTCAGAGAATATGAGTTTCCTGATTAAGCTGAGGTTTCTGTCTTGTGAAGGAACTTGATCCTCCTCCATGGCTTCACAGAATGCTAGAGATTGGATATCCACCAGGATATTTAGGTAATCCTTTTCAACTCTCTCGTCTTAACACCCATTATGATGATGATCATCACTACACCATCATAGTCATGATACAATCATCATATCAGTGGCATATTTGTTCTTGACTTTGGTGTCTCTGCTTTCTGTTTAAACCTTCTATAGCTACAGAAGACGATCATGTCTCTGGAATCACTATATTTGGCGAGGAAGAGACTAAAGAAGAGGAAGAAGTAAAGATCGAGGAAGGTGAAATCCTGGAGAATTCAAGCCATCAAGAACCTAAAAGGAAAATGACAGTTGGGTTTCCAGGGATTAACGCACCCATCCCAGAGAATGCAGATTCGAGACTATGGCAAAAAACGAGTAACACAGAACATAGTTATCTTCATGATCATCTTCAACACCGAGATTATAGAGGCGAGTTTGGCTATCCAGTTGTTCAACCATCTTCGAGTTATCCACCAAGGTATGGCTTTAGATATGATCATAGGTTTATTGCAAGATCAAGAAGCCCAGGATCTGAGAACTCGGAAGCCGAAAGAGTTGGGAGATATTATCACTCATTTGTATGACCAACACATATTTAAGGGAGATAGAAAGATAGTGTTAACATATAGACTTAGAAGCAGAAGATGATGAGTTAATGAGAGTGTATGTGGGATATAATATTGTTGTAACATGTTCTTCAATGTGAAAATTTAGGAATAATTATTCGTTTGGATTTAGTTTGTTATGAAACTAAATATTTATTTTGATAATTAATCTAATAATTCTTAAGAGAAAAATGGAGTAACGAAATGTACACTAAATAAATTATTTCATAAGAATCTAATATTGGAATTGGAATATAAAAAAAAACAAAACAAAACAGTAACCGAACAAAAAAAAAAGACACTGGTCTTTTTTGACCAAAAGGATAAAAGAAGATAAGACAATAAATAATATTATGAAAAATAATTACATTCAGTCTTTGACTAAGTTATTTACCAAAAAAAACAAAAATAAAAAGTTACATTGAATAATCAAATACAAAATCTAAACAGATATAGCATACTAATTATAGATTTTAAGAACAACGACCATTAATCATTACAAAATGTAAATTAAATTTTGAAAATAATAAATGAATTATAAGAATAAAGACCCTTTAATTAACTTTACAAAAAAACCAAAAAGAATTGACTGATATTTTATTTTGTAAATCATATATTAAAGAAATTGTCGAAAACCCGTTAATAAGGTAATAGCAACGAAGTCAGAGACTTTCTTCTGTGTTTCAGCATTTTTCTTTATCTTCTTCGATTGTGCTCATATCAAGCTGCTGAGAAAGATTACGTTAATAGCAAAGGTTTAATCTCAGTTCTATCTTCTTCTTTATTTTATTTTGGGATTCTTCTTCGTTCAATTCTTTAATTGTGTTCTTTTTTTGTGATAGCTCAGTGACTTGCAGGTGAAGGAGCTAATCAGGTATCACTTTGTATGATCATCAAGTATGATCATTAGGTTTCAAAACTTTTGAATTAATTTTTTTGCGAATATTTTTTGTTGCAAATATTTTTTGTTGCAAAATCAAAATTTAATTCAGTTTCTGAAAATGCAGAGTTGTGTTTACATAAATCTTTAATTATGAAATTTAGTGTGAATTTGTTTAATTATGTTTAGTCTTAAATTCAACACTTAGGTATTTAACTTGTGAAACAAGCAATATAAGATTGTATATAATGTTATGTTACTCTGTTCTCTCTGTTTTTTTCTTCTTATGTTTTGTAGTGACACTGTAATAAAGACATTAATGATTCTGACATTGTTAATCTTTGTTTTGATTTAAATCTGCAGAGAATATTTATAAACATCTGGGACATATCAATCATCACTGATGCCACCAAAAAGGGATAGAGGCTTGATGCCTAACTACAAGCCTGATGAACCAGAACAGCTTGATGAGTTCAATCAGCATTTGAACATACAACAAGATCTGACTGATGAAGAGGGAAAGCATTGTGGTTCGAGAGAATCTGAGTCACTAACTCATTATCAAACCGGAATGGTAAGAGAGTCTAATGTCAAGTCTGATGAGGAGGAGTTTCAAGGAGAGTCAAAGACTCTTCCAAAACGACCTCGAGTCGAAGAACCCAAAAATTTGAATGTTCCTTGGAACAACCTTCCTGGTCTTAAGCCATATCACAACTCAGCTCTCCCTGTTAATGTCATTTCAAAGCCGAAGACTCTTGTTTCTTCATATGCTATGATCCCGGTTAGTTTCAATTCTGTTGTTAATGATGCTGTTAAGTCAATGATAGATGTAATGAATAATATTACATCAGCTAAACCAAATGCAACCAATGTTTCTTCTTTCAAGGATCTAAATATTCGAACCGAGGACATTGTTGAGCCAAAGAAATGTAATGAAGGCGTAAACTATGAGGTTAAATCTACGCGTAATACGAGAAACGTTTCACTAGTGGAACGTTTCACAGATGAGGAGATTATGTTGCATATAATGAGTCTTACAGAAGGAAGTAGTGAGGTAAACTTACTTGGCTAGCCCTTCCATTCCTTTGTTTCCTTTATTTATCAGCAGTTCCTGAGCACAAGCACGTCAAGCATATGTCCGGGGTCTCACGAGAAAATCTTTTTGTTTCACAGATAGAAATGTTTGACCTCAATGATGAGGACCTATGTCAACTATGTGGTAGTGGCATAGTCCTGTTTCCACCACCAACAAGATACTGCTCAAACTGCAACATCCGCATCCAAGAGTCCTATCGCGTCATCCCTAAAGAACTAAGAGATGTGCAATATCAACTCTGCAATACTTGTTACAGTCATAGACCACAAGAGTTCATTGTAAATGGAATCAGTATCTTAAAACCTGAAATGATTCAGGTGAAAATACTTGACAACAGAATTATAGAAGGGGTAAACTTCATCTCTATCTCTCTTTCTGTTTTATCCTCTCTTCTTACATCTTACTTGAACTACTTTTGTTGTATCAGTGGGTTCAATGTGGATCTTGTGAAAGATGGCAACATCAGATATGTGGTTTATACAATAAGGATAAAGACATTGACAACAATTCAGACTATATTTGTCCTAAATGTTTGTTAGATGAGCGTCAGAGTAACAACAACACTGGATTTGATGATAATACAGATTTGGGAGCTAAAGATTTGCCTGAAACCATCCTTAGTTACTTTATAGAGCAAAGATTATTTAAGCGACTTAAAGAAGAAAGATCACAAACTGCAGAGGCTACTGGGAAGAGTGTTGATGAAGTAAGAATGATGTAGTAACATCTGTTTAATGTTTCTTTTATTACTGAACTTGTTACTTTTGTATTTCCAGGTCTTAGAACCAAAAGATCTTACTCTTAGAGTTGTGTACTCTGCTAACAAAACCTCTATAGTGAATGAAAGGTTTGTTAATTTTTTTCACAAAGGAAACTATCCAAGTGAGTTCCCATACAGATCAAAGGTGAGAACTCAGTATCACATTTGAGTATTCTTGATCAAGTTTATGTACGTTTTCAAACCTAACTTAACTGTCTTTAACTATGATGTTTTAGGTGATTCTTCTGTTCCAAAAATTTGAAGGAGTTGATGTATGCATCTTTGCTATGTTTGTACAAGAGTTTGGATCAGAGTGTAGCTTACCAAACCAAAGAACTACATACATTGGATATCTTGATTCTGTTAAGTACTTTAGACCTGACAGAGTAACATTCTCAGGAGAAGCTCTTAGAACTTTTGTTTATCATGAAGTATTGGTAAGTAATGGTAATAACTAATTAAGAACCTAATTATTATTGACATTTATGACATGTTTTTATTATGTTTTGTTTATGATATAGATTGGTTATCTTGAGTATTGTAAGCTTAGAGGTTTCACTACATCTTATCTATGGTCATGTCCACCTAAATATGGAGAAGATTACATTATGTATTCTCATCCTAAGACTCAGAAAACTCCTAACCCTATGCAGCTTCGTCAATGGTATGTGTCAATGCTGAATAAGGCAGTGAAGGAGAGTATAGTAGTGAATGTTACAAACCTTCATGACCAGTTCTTTGTTGTGAAAGATAAACTTACTTATATGAAAGCTACTCAGTTACCTTACTTTGAAGGATCTTTGTGGTCTTCTAAAGCTATAGAAGCAATTCAAAATATTGAGAGTAAAGGCAATTATGAGTTACCTAATATGCTTAGAAAGCTTTCTAGAAGAAAACGTAAGGGTTTAAGCTATGATAGTAATGGATGTGTTGATATTGATGATGCTAAAAACGTTCTCTTAATGGAAAAGGTAATAATAATCATTTACGTTTTGAATATAACTATGTATCGATCTTTGTTTGTTAACTTCTGAGGTGTTTATGATTATAACTATTATGCTTTATGTAGCTTGGTATAAAGGTGTTACCAAACAAGGAGGATTACATGATTATAGCATTGAATTATTCATGCACACGTTGTTCTAAAGCTATATTATCAGGAATGAGATGGTTTTGTGAGAAGTGTAAAGATCTTCACTTATGTGAAAGCTGTTATGATGAAGAACAAGAGCTTCCTGGAGAACATAAACGTACTAAGAGAGACAAAGACAAGCATAAGCTCATAAAGGTTAAATTCTATTAACCCTTGTTAATCATAATAATATTCTTGTTTTATGAAACTGTGTTATGTTTTACTTCCGACAGGTTCAAGTGAAAGACATAACATCTACAACAGATGATAATGATATCATCTTAGAAAACGATATGTTCGAAAGCAGACAAGGGTTCTTAGGTTTGTCTGAAAAACATAATTATCACTTCGACATACTTAGACGTGCCAAGTATTCTTCTATGATGATACTTCACCATCTTCACACCTCAAACAAGCATCGTTCTTCCTCGCAAGAAACTAGTCTTGTCACCTGTGGAGTTTGCAATGAAGATGTTTCAACAACAATTTACTTCCCTTGTTTGATTTGTTCGAATTTCAGGATTTGTATTAGATGCTATGACAAAAACACAACTCATCGTCATCTTCACCTCTTCTCTACATTACCTTCACCTAAAGGAGTGCAACCTAGAACTGTAAAGGTGAGTATATATGTATATATATAGTTGTGAGTTGTGACATGTTTACTGAATTAATCAACTTATGTTACTCTCTTAGGTTCTTGAGTTACTAAACGCATTATCACATGTGCGTCAGTGCCAAACCAGAGGCACTAAGGCATCGTGTTCATATCTGAAATGCAATGAAGTTAGAGTATTGTTTAATCATAGTGCACAATGTAAAATAAAAGATAAGGCAACTTGTTGTCAGATTTGTAAGAGATTGGAGAACATAATAAGGATACATTCAAGCCATTGTGAGGATCTTGAATGCCTTATTCCCGGCTGCAAGTAAGTTTACTCATGATCTTCTCTGCAACTTTAGGTTTTTTTCCATTGATGCATCGATCTCTTTGTGTTTTTAGACAAACGAAGGATAACATGTCTAAGAAGATTCTCAATGACAAAGAAGTTAAAGAATGAAGTGTTGTACATTGCTGATAATGTTTGACTATACAAGAGAGTGTACCGATCAAAAACCTTTTCGTTTCTTGAAAACTATTGTGTTTTTCTTTTCTCATTACTGTTAAGAACCTCTGAGTGTTGTTTTCTGTTTCTTTTTTTTCCTTTTTGTTTAACATATATTATACAGTTTTTGTCAATATATATCTCTTTTGTGTAACATATATTATTCTTTTTGTTGTTTTAATTCCTTAAATTTTGTAATGTTGTACCACACCTAAGTTGTACTCATTAGTCCCAAGTCCAACTTTGTTATTGTATATGTTGATAACTCTATTGTGGTAACTAAACTTTGGTGATGAAGAGTTGATTTTGAGACCATTAAAAAGAAGATAAAATCCAACCACTCTCATAACAAAATAAATCATCATCATCTAAAACATACCAAAAGAATTAAGAATCCTTGAAGATCCTCTTTAACCAGAGAACTAAGTGGTAGAAAAGCTAGAAAAGAAAAGAAAAAAAAACATTACATTTGTGGTGAAAAAGACCCAACACGAACTTAACACAAAAGTCTCCTAAGTAGCTAAAGATCAAGGAGAAAACACTAATATTGTCCAACAGAAGAAGATTATCAGCTCCTCCCTCTGATCAAAAGATCACCTCTATCATCAACATATGCCAAACTAACTCCTCCCTCTGATCAAAAGATCACCTCTACGTCGTCAAGAAAGTCCAGAGCTTCTTACCAATGGAGACTTTCCCGGGATGTTCTGCATCCGAATCATCTTCTTCACCATCAGAGTCAGTCCTTTCAGGTGTTTTGTTCACATCTTCACTCATTGCATCACTCTCACCTGTTCTTTTGGGTGAACCAGCATCTGTATCCTCAGAGTCTGCTGTGACTTCTTCATGCTATTGAAACAAACAAATTAAAAGAAACAGCTTTTTCAAGAATGAGAAATCGAAAGCAAAGAGGAAAAACGCAGCTAAGTTTCGAGCACTTTACCTGCACCACATTTGCGCTTACTCCACTATCGCTAACAGCAATGCCTACTGATGCTGTGGTGGTGGTTTGAACACAGTGAATCTCCTCATCTTGTTGTACTCCACCACTCTCTTCATTCTTCTTAGCAACTGAGGTTTCTCCAGTCACCCTGATAACACAAATTTGAAAACAGTTATAAACAGCTCCAGTCCACAGGGACTGTGTTTGAAAGTGAAGTGAGATCTAAAGTAACCTTCTAGGTCGTCGAAGATTATATCTTTGTCCCACAACTTCTTGTTTTGGTGCAATCTTTTGCCGCCTCTTCCGCTGACCTGCTCCTCCGGCGACACTATCAGATTTTCCATCACTCTCGTTACTATCTTGCTCAGTAGTACAAGTTCTCAGAGAACTCACACGCCCACGTTTTCTTCCATTCTTTGAAGTTGCTTTATCGGAAGGACCAGGTTCAGCCATGCTTCCATCAGTAGCTTTAGCAGAGTCCTCAACATTTCCGGCTGGATCATTGGGCTCATATACATCTATAGATTCTCCATATATAGCCTTAGCATCTTCAACAACATCTTTAACAGAGCGTGTTCTTCTGGTTCTGGCTTTCCCTCTCATGCGTGATTGACCATCAGCATTTAGATTGGACAAAGAATCTTCAGCAACTTCTAGAGCTATGCTGTTGATATTGCTTTGATCGCCATCTGAGTTTACATTGGTGACTTCAACTTCTCTTGTCCCAGTTTCAGATTCAGCCTTTTGACCATCAAATGAATAGTTCATCGCTGCCTGAGGCGTAGTTGATGGCCCACTGTTCATGTTAGCTTGCTCAGTAGATTTAGGTTCTTGATCAGCCAAGTTCCAAGTAACAGAAGGTTCTGTCATTTTAATAGGGGACAACTTAAGAATCTTTGAAGTACATTTCCGGAGCCATGACACCGTCCCACCAGTAACTGGCAATCCTAAGGCAGTGGCAGTTGGAGATATATCCCTCATCTCCTGCCTCGGTTCTCCATTATCAAGAACGTTGGCCAGTTTTGACAAGTTAGGCATTTCCACGTTATCAATTTCAGGAAGCACGAGCTCAGAAAGCAATTCACCACACGGATTACAGTTTCTATTACTTTCCATTGAAGAAAGGAAACGATTTCTCTCACTAATGAACTGTTCCCGCTGCTCCTTGAGTTTCTTGGTTAAGGCAACAAGATCATCAACATCTTTCCGGATTTCGATCTGCTGCTCTTCAAGATGAGTTTTACTAGCATCAACTTCTACCTTTTCTTTTCCTATTCTCTCTCTTTCGTTCTGCAAGTCCGCCATTTCTCTTCTGGCTACATCTCTTAGGTAATTAATATTGCTCATTTCCTTCTCTCTCTCTTCCTCAAATAACTTCTCTTTTGTTTGTAACTCCCTTTCTCTTTCTTCCAGTTTAGTCTGCATATCAGCCTCGAGTTTCCTTTTATGCATTTCAATATCATGAAGCAGTTGACTTCTTTCACTCTCAGCTTTTTTGGATATCACTGAACGCTCATACTCCATAGTCTCTGCAAATGACGCTTTTGCCACTTCAAGAGCTTCTAGCTCCCTTTTCATGTTTTCATTTGCTGCTTCCTTCTCTTTTTTCAGCCTTTCTTCTTCCAAGTACATGGATCTCTCTAGTCTTTCCTTCTGATCAGTTATATTCTTTACTTCTTTCTGGATCTCAGCTTTCCTCTCATCAAGTTCTTCCCATTCTTTCTCGAAACTTTCCCTTTGAGACTTAAGATCCTCAGCCTCTTTCAAAAGCAGCTCCTGTTGAGACCTGCACTTTTCTATTTGTGCCTTCAACTCGCTTTGCAGACGAAGACACTCAGACCTCTCCTCTTCGGTAACGCTAAGCCCCTCCTTCTCTTTGCGTATTTCTGATAGCTTTGCTTCATTTTCAGCCCTTAGGTTCTCAACTTCAGCTTTAAGATTGAGAATAATCTCCTTATCCTCCAACAGTCTTCTCTTCTCAGTTTCTAATGCCTTCTCCTCACTTTTCAAGGCTTTCTCTCTGCCATTTACGTCTTTCAGTCTTACTTCAAACTCTTTTTCTTTTTCTTTATGCTTCTCCAATTTCAAATCTAAAACCTGTTCCCGTTTAGCAACTTTTTCCTCGATGTGCTTCCACTCAGCCTCCCGCTTTTCCACTTCTATAACCTTGTTCTTCAAGCTTTCATCAATAGATTTTCTTTTCTCCTCCATTTCCAACTCAAACTCACGCTGTGTTGCGTCCAATTTAACTTGGTGTTCATCAATTAGTTGTTGAACTGCAATCTGTTAATAAAGCCAACATTAAACAACTAGCACAGCCAACACACAGAATGCACAAATGTATTAACCACAATTACAAGGAAACGTCTTATCAACCTTCTCAAGGATATGATTGCATAAAACTGGGTCATCAAATTAAGTACAAAAGAGAAAATACAAAATATGATACTAACAAGCAAAATCACGATGGAAATTAAAAACTTTTTCTATCCAGAGAATAAAGCTCAGAATGGGACACAGAATATGTAAATCAGTTGCACAAAGAGGATAATAACACTCTGCTATTGTCAGCTAGCAATTTGGCTTATTAACTTCGCATCAGATTTCATCAACAGAGAAATACTTCTATATTTTTCTATAGAGAGAAATTGAGGGAGAAAGAACTTGCCTTTTCTCTGGCTTCCAGTTTCTCTTGCAGAGCTAGTAGCTCTCGCTCTTTTGTCTCTATAGATTTCTTCAGCACATCAGTTTCCTGCATCCAGAGGAAGAGTGTAAATGAACAAGATTCCAAGCAGTAAAATGATAAAATTACAACAAAAAACGTTAGCTGCTTACTTGCTCCCTTAAACCAAGTTCTTTTATCCTCAAGCTGACATCATCTTCTAATTTCTTAACAGCAAGGTTAGCAGCATCAATCTTCTTTTGTGCATCTTCAAGTTCTTTTCCCTTTTGCTTGATAATCTTATCGGTTTCATTTGCCCTGTCCTCTCTTTGTTTTACAATCATTTGAGCTTTAGAAACTCTTTCTTCTCCTTCTTGCAACTTTCTTTCCCATTCACGCAAGTCTTCCCTCTGCTTCGACAAAGTTGCCTCGTCTGCTTCTCGTCTGAGGGGAAAACAAATAAGTGAAGTCATTCCCCAAAGATAAAGTATTCAACATACAAAAAGAATACAAATCAAGAAGTTTCAATACATACTGAGAAATGTAGGAAAATCGCTCTCTTTGAAGGGAACTTTCTCGAGCTTCCACTTCCTTGGACTTCCTCTCCACCTCCGAATTTTTTCTACTAACTTCAGCAAGTCTTGCATCAACAGCACGCAGCTTTGCCTCAACTTCAAGAGATTTTTCTTCAACACCACTTACCAAAGCATTTGCTTCAGTCAACTTTGAGTCAGCTGTAAATTTGATTTCAGCATTTTCAGAACGTAGTTCTCGCAGAGCCTTCTCCAGCTGCAACATTTAAGAGTCTCATAAAGCTATATTGTACTAAAACGAAAAGTCAAAAAGACAAATTTGCAAAATCAAAAAGCAAATGGGAACACACAAAGAACATTTTATAAACTTGAAAAAGTTTAGAAACTGACATCAAGTGTACATTGCTTCTCAATCCCCAGAGCTTTCCTCAAACCCTCTTCCCTCTTCTCAACATTAGCTATTGCAATCAAATGAGCATTACGTTCCCGCTTAAGAAATTCATTTGCCTCTTCAAGATCATGTCTAAGCTCTTCACATTTCGAATCCCACTCCTCTTTCTCAATCAGAAGAAGACCCATATTGTGTTGGTATTCAAAAAGCTGCTCAAACCAAATCAAAACATTAAAAAATGCAACAGCCAAAATCACTGTTCACAAATTTAACAAATTTCACATTTCTAGTTACAGAGAAGAAACTAAAGACCAAAATATAACAAACTCTTAAAGATCCCATTAAAATGAGTAAAGAAAATTAATTTACAAACGACAAAGTTATTAGAGGAATTAAATTAATTTACATTGCCATTAGCTATAAAATCAAAAGGAAAAAAGTAACGAACAGAGCACAAAAATAAACATACCTCTTGTTCAAGCTCTGAAATTTTCTCAGGTAAGCTTCTTGGATCATTATCAAACTGGATCTCATTAACCCGACCTGGAACTGGTGTTACCATATCTAAACCCTTACCATGACTAGACCCATTCGAATCTGGAGTTGTCGTTTTCTTTGGTGTAGACCAACGTTGCCACACCTTCAAAGGCGTGGACATCTCTCACTAATTTCTCAAAATTTCAAAGAGATCTCTTCAGTCAAACCCAATACCAAAACAAAACCCTAACTTTACTGAACGAATATAATTAAATTCTGAAATTAAACTCCAGAAATCAAAAATCCAGATACCAAAAACAAAAACCCAAAGAGCCAATTCCTTCGTCTTCGAACTTCAGTGTATCCTCTTTTGGGAAGAATAAGAAACGGATAAAAAAGAAAAAAAGGTTTATTCTTTAGGCTCCGGATTTGAACGGAGTTCCTAAATTCCGGTGGCGAAATTGATTTGAAGTCCGACAACGTCTCTAAGCAATCTCTTCTCTCTCTCTTCTCTGTGGTGGAGAGAACCTTTTTTTTGTTTCACGTTGTTCCTTTTTTGCTTATATTATAAAAGTGGACCCCAATTTTTTCTCTTTATTTACATTTTGACCGCCGTCTTAAAGATTTGCTTGAAGGTTCCTTAAGGGTAGATTTGGAATTTACTTGAGAAATTTACAACAGTTATGCGTTGTGTTAAGCGTGGAATTTTATTTTAGGACAAAAATACTCATTAAAGTATATAGCTGAAATGTTGATCTATGACTTGACTGATAAGATTGTAGACTGTTTTTGTTTATATCAATTCTATTCTAGTTAACAAAATTATTAAAATCAATATTATTCATAAAAGTATTTTTACTTACATTAAAATTAGATTTTATAATAACTTTTGTTGTTATTTTTTTAACTTTGAAAGTCAATTTTGTTGTGATTGTAAAGAACATATATACCATCTAGATTATGAATAAGAAAATATGTACAACTTGGAAAGTGGATAATACAAAGAAAAAAAAACATTGTAACTATAAAAATAAAATAACATAAAGCAAAGGTGGTGTAGTGTTTGGATCCAACCATGTGCTCTCCATCATTGTGTGCCTTAACTTTGTCTTGTTTTTTTTCCAGGATTAATTTCTAATTTTCTAGTATTAATTATATATTTAAAACAATAGTTATGTTGATATATGTATATGATTTTATTTTTTTAAATTAAGATTATAGAAAATATAATTCGTGTCATTTAAGTGTTGTTGTACACTTGTACTCTTGCTCTTTACCTACGTTTATTCTGTTGTAAAATAAAAAAAAGTAATGAGTCTGCGGTGAAGACAAGTCAAAGTCTTTTTTGGAATTTATTGAAATTTAGCAATTTGATGATAATAGCAATATAATATAAATATATATAGTGTTTAGTGGTCGAGGTATATATAATAGAAAATAAATAGTTATTCGATATAAATTTTAAAACTACATATAAATTTTTAAAAGGATTAATTTTTTTTAATAATATTATTATTATTATTTTAACTTTATTTTGATTATTTTAATTATGGCGTAGATAAAAAATGATTTCTAAATCGACAATTAGTAATATTCAACATATAATAGAAAAAAATATTATATTTATTATTAGGTGGCACAAATGAATGGAAAAAGCATGATAAGAAGTGACGTAGTAATGGAGTATATAGCGGGCCTACGTCTACGTGAGAACAACAACGTTCGAATTAAAAGCGTCATGTAATGAGTAAGCCACCAATATGGAATCGCTTCTGAGTTGTCACCGTTGCTAATATTCTTTGTTTTTTTTGTTAATCAACATTTTTTAACATGAGAAATTAATAATCAATTTGGTGTAACTGAGATTCCCATTTTTCAGCTAAAGAAACATGCTTTCATAGTTCTATAATCTGATTTCAAACTTAGGTAAAGAGAGAATAGATGTTTAAGGTCGAAATAAGTCTCATACACGATCTTACTTCAGTCATGATTCAAAAGCTAAAGACATAACAACCAATAAAACCAGCCATGAACAAGGCCTTACATGAAACTTGGGCAAACCGGGCCCTTTGAAATGCCGAGTCGAACTTTCATTCCATGGTGAAAGTCCACCGGCTTGAAAGTCTCGGATTCACGAGGATCTGCAAGTGATGAATATATTATATTTAGATAAACCAATTTTGAAAGTTTAGACTCTGGCCAATTTGGTTTCAAGAATAGCATACTTATTGAAAAGGGCAAAGAGCTTTCTCAGAATATGAACAATACAGATACTAAAAAGATGATACTTTTAATTATAACTAAGCATTGAACAAAGGTTGTTCTTCATGCAATTATCAAAGTGTGAATTTTATCGAGATCCCATCAAGTTCGTGTCCACTAATCTAGAGAAGTGAATTTAGCAATGAGACACACACACAATAGGAGTAGAGGACAATTACCATTCAAGTAATCTTCAAAACCAAAGTTATCCACAGCTCCAGTGTAGACTTCTAAACCAAGCATTGACGATGCAATTGGGCCAGGAGGTCTCTGAAACCTATATATTCCAAAGAAACAAAAAGATAGAATAAGAACAGTACAACCAAATGTTGTCTTTCAGAATGCTATTAACCACTAGCATTTCAAACAGCATACACTTTAAACTCGATGCACATATAAGAACAAAGAACTATACTTAGCACACTATTATCATATTTTCAATGACAACATACATAAATGGAATCTATAAGTATGTGAATCGTAGTTAACATCATAGACAAAGCTCTTCCCATGTACAAACTCGTAATTTGCGTTATTAACCATTAAAGAGAAGAATCAAGTATAACTCCAATTACAACACACATATATACCTAGAGAGAATTTGTCTATCCATGTCCATCTTCAATGGTAATGCAGTTCCGTATGTATGAGCAATGATCGTCCTCTTCATCATCTCTTTCGATTTCTTTTCCTGAAACCATAAAAAAAAAACAAGTTTAACTAATGATTCAACAACGACTTATGGAGTAAGAAACAAAACCATAATATTCAGCTAAATTGAGAACTCTAGTAAGATTTCAAAAAACAAAAACCCGTATTTGCTACTCAATGCAAACTCAAATTAATCAACTAAATTAGGTGATAGAGAAGATTAACGATGCTAATCAAAACACATTTAAGTGTTCCTTTCTTAGCTAAGTTCTCAGAAATAGAATCGATTTCAACACTAAGAAACGAACATTAAAAGAACAAAAACTCAAATCGGAGATTATAGAGTTTACAGATTCGTAAGATGATTCGAGTGGGTGAGATCCGACGATATCGCTTTTAACGCCGTGAAGACCAAATCGGAGTGCGTCGTTCTTTAGACCACCGATCTCATGAGCTATCTTCTTCGGAGACTCCATTTTGTTATTTCTTCCTTTGTTTCGCTGTGGTTCTCTTCTTCCTCTTGTAGCTTACTTCCTCTGCGACTTTAGGGGCAAGCAAAGTAAACAAAAGAGTAAGTCTAATAATGGGCTCACAAGTAAACCCAAAGAAAGGCCCATTAGTACTTTTATTTTAGCCCATTTATATTGGCTAAAGATGAGTTTAGATATTCTTGTTATATTAAACCAAACCAAACCAAAATTCAAAATTTTCCTTTCAAATCGAACTGAAATAAAACTCAATTTTAGTCCAATTTGTTGAGAATTAAGATATGATGCAGTGATGGTCCAGTCTAAGCTCTAAGTTCAGACTAATAATAAAATAAAAATTAAACAAAATGGTAGCACAAAGGCATGTTGAAAAGATAGTTTGTGAATATTAAAATCAGCTATTTCGGCGAGTTTATTTCATAGGAACTGACAAATGAAATTTTATATAATATAAAACAAACTTATACTTTGTAACAAAATCATAAAATATGTAAATCAGTTTCCGAGGCATTTGTTAACTAATCCAGCAGCTAAGGCAAGTCTAGAGATATTACAATACCACTATGTCAGTTCATTTCTTACATGCTTTAAAGAAGAACTGAAACAAGAATAAACAACAAGTCTAGATAAGAAGTCTACGTGATTTTTGGACAATGTTATTTAATGTGTTTACTTATATGTTGCTCTTTGTATACTCAGTTTACACATTGTTTTTTTTTATTACATACCAATTTTCAAAAAACAATGATTTTGTTTTTTGTTTCCTTGTGTTATTTTTTGAGTTTTTTAATCATGTTTGATTTTATATCATTTCAAGTATTAATTGTTTTCAACTAATTTATGCTTAAAAATAGTTATGTTTTTTTTATAATGGTAAATATATACTTCTCATGGTCTTATGGAGACTAAATCGATTCCTGACAATGTTAAAAGAAAACTTCAAATTGTTCATGAATCATCATTAATCTTGATTTCTCCCCAAAACAGTCAAAAAATAGACAAAACTTGTAGCATTCTTGTTAAATTTTAAAGGTTAACAAAATAAATTATTCATAATGTAACTTATAGTATTCTCTTAAGTCATAACACACCCCAACTATTAAGATACTTGATTTTATGTATCTAATAATGGTAGGATTGTACTAACTAGTTGAGTAGTGTTTGCAATATTCGACTAAAAATGCTAATTAAACTGAAATAAGACCTATGAAAAGTAATATCATCCAGAAAAAAAACAGCTAGTAAACCTTGAGAATAATCATTACAAAATATCCTTCGAGCAAGAGGATATAAGACCTATGAAAAGTAAGATCTTTTGTCCTCATATCTTGGACGGCCAAATCAAAACCAAGAACTCAAATAGACACCAAGGCAAGCACACCTCCACATTTCACACACTAATTCTCAGTTTGCAATGTAACTAAACCGGATTTTATAGGTATATATAACTTGTATATGATCCAATATATCATCACCATCCATATTTTTGTTTGTGGGTCTTAATGAACTTTAGGGTAACAAAATCTAACTAAGATGGAGATCTATATATGTGAAACATTAAACTAAAATGGCTTTAATCTTAGAGAGAGAGACTCTTCGTATGAGTGCCTAATCGAAAAATAAAGCCAAATATACAAATCTTTACTTATTTCTCTTCAGTTTACTTTAAAGGTTACAATACTTCTTGAGAATTGTAGCTATAATTAAGACATTTTAAGGTAAAGAAACTGAATCTTAAAACATAAGTTTTTATCAAAGGCACAAAAAGATCAAATAACATATATATATGTTGAAAATACACATATTACTATATATTTATTTTACATTCAAGAGGAATTAATAAACGATTATTTTGGCTTACATATATTTGATGTCTTATGCTTCCAAGATTTATGGTACCCCTGCAAAAAAAACAAGAGAAAGAAACATATATATCATCCACTGCAAATACAATATTGAATCATAATTCAGACTAGAAAAGAGTTTTGAACCTCTTGGTAAATTTGTGTCGGTGACTGGACAAAAGGTTTGGTCATCAAAAGGGTTTTGATCATAGTTATAACCCAAAATTTGAGGCAGATCTATGGTGTTGTAGTTGCTTGTACAACCCTCATCTATAAACATAAATCTTCCATTATGTTGATTGTAACTTTGACCCATCTTCATTGGTAGATTGATCTTTCTCTCGGTTAAGATAGGATCTTGATGATTATCAAACTCTTCTATTGCTTTCTTGTAGAAAGAATGTGTCATGTCTTCTCCTTCATTGAAAATTATAGATCTACTGAATGGTTCCATGGTTTCAGATTGTGTGATATCTGATATGGTTTCCGGATGGTCACTTGCTTTCTCCTTTGCTTTTCCTTTAGCTTTAGTGCTTGAATATCTTTGAGATGAGATGTTCCTTAACCCACTCTTCTTCTTTTTCTTCTTGACCTTATCACATAACACTTCTACTTTGCAGTACTCAGGGCTTGAACCATTGACAAAGCTGTCGTTGCCATCGTCATCTTCATCTTCATCTTCTTCTTCTTCTATATCTCCATAGCTTCCAAAACCTTCATCATCATTGTTGAGTTTTTTTGCTTGTACAACTTCTTTGATGGCTTTTCTTGATTTCTTGAGAAGCCAGTCCAACGTTTTACTTGCTTTATCAAACCCCAACATATCCTGTAGATCGAAGAATTGGCGAGCAACCTCAATAGAAAGCCTTACTCTCCTGTCTCTTAGACCTTGTGCCGTGTGAATCTTGCTATGTCGGTCCTTCTTCACCACCTTCTTGATTTCTTTCGACACCTCAGGAATCTCGAAATTTTTTTGATTCACGGCATTGTTTGAGTTAAAAGCCATGTAATCGGCCAGAGAGTTAGGCCCTGCTGATACCATTTGTCCCGGAGATGTTGTTGTTAACTGATGGTTGTAGGGATTACGAATGATGTCTTGATGAGCGGAGAGTGAAGAGAGATAAAGAGAGAGATGGTAATATCCATTGTTGTTATTACCGTTATTGTAATCATTGTTGGAAGAAGACATCACCGAACTTAAGAAGGAGCTTCAAGAATCAAGAATCAAGAAGAAGAATCAAAAATCAAGAACCAAAAATCAAGAATCAAGAATATATATGTTTCTTCTCTTAGAAACAAAACCACAGCTTCCATTAACGAAAAACAAAACCATAACGTTCACATCATCAAAAAGATAGAATCAAGTAAAAAAAGAAAGAAAGAGAAAGAGAGTAAACCCAGAAACGAAAATAAAAGCTATGAAGATATTAATGTTTTATGCATGAGAGAGAATTGTAACAAGAAACTAGTTAAGTGTACAGTGATGAAGACAAGATTTTTGCTTCTGATTTACTGAAGATCTGCTCACAAAAAAAAAGATTTTGGATCTGATTTAGAATTATCATTTCTTCCTCACTCATTTACATGTTAATTTGATCTTAGGGTTTACAAATTTTCTTAGGGTTTCCAATTCCAGATCCATATTTAGTTTATAAGCTTATATATTAGGGATTATATATCCTTAAACTCAACTATTTTTAGTATCATCATAGAATTTATTTTTTCTACGTACGTACGTATACAAATACAAATAGTACTACCTAAGTAAAGGCAATATCTAATCAACATGTCTCATAAAATCAAGAAATAGTCCAAATAATAATAATTCACCAACAGAAGACGACATCTGAAAGGATTTGTTTCCATTTCATGAATAAAAATAAGGCTTTAAGAGTCAGGATTGAAGATTTGAAGGTGATATATGTTCTTGAATGTTACAGTGTTTCACCCTTTTTTTGTCTGGGTCTCAGACAAGATCTGCTAGCTGTTCTTTTGTCCAGGGGGCTTTTCGTTTATTTTCTTCTTACATGGAAATTAAATTAAAAATTTTGGCTGAAAGTTTTGACTGGTTAAAGAAACTATTGATATAGAATAAATATATAAATGTAACGTATATAATATATAAACATTAGCCTCTTTTTAGGGTTTTGTCAAAAGAAATAAAAGGCTTTAATGTGACCTGAGTTGTTTTCCCGTACGATTCAAGATTGTGAAAAGATTTGTCGTTTTCAATTTTTGCTTTTTGACGTCTCTACCTATTGTTCAAGGGTTGTTCTTATTTAGTCGAGACTTATTGATAGCTAACCTAAAACAATGAAATGCAAAATTAAACCAAAGAAATTATACATGTATAGTATTTTAACAGACTGGTGAATGTAAAAATAAATATGATGGTTTTAAAGGATAAGGTTTTAAGGATAAATATGACTGGTGAATAACTATTTTTTTGGTATGTCTTCTTTGTACTGCTATATATTTATTAAACGTGTCATCACCTATATATATATATATTTTTTTTCTTTAAACAATAGAAATAAATATTCAACTATAAGTGCTTTCTGATTTAAACACACCAAAAATCGTTTGATACTTATCTAAATAACTTCATGAGACACGTTAGTAATATATACTATTACCGAACTTATCTTAAACTTGTTCCAACAACCCTGTGACCTGTCTAAATCTTGTTTATATGTGTGGCACACACTCCTAAAACCAACTTGTTAATTCAGACACGATGATGCTTGCTTACTATTTGGATAGATGTCCCCACATGAAAATTAGACTAATGATATTACTAATATATAAAGAATATGGATTAATCTAATTTATAACTAATTAATTTTGAATTGAAAACCATAATCTAACACTTAAAAAAAACACAAAAACAAAACCGAATTATTAACAAAAAAATGGATAATAAAAGTAAATGGGCTCACTAGGATAAAGGTTGTGGCCCATTGTTTTGTTCATCATCCTTCCTCAAAAAAAAAAAAAATAATAAAGACAAATTTCTGAAAATTTTGTGGTACAATTACTTATTCATCAAGTTAATAAAAGAGCAAAAGATCAATAACAACATTTCCACAGCCAATTACTATTCTTCAGCTCGAAATAAGAGTGTTCTTTCTCACAAGGTTAAGGTTAGTGACAAAAATGTTTACCCCTAAACCGAATATAACCAAAGTTACAACGACCCATTAATGATACTTTGTTATATAAATAATTCAACAATGTGATGAAGGAGGGGTGGGCAAAATTATTTAGAACACAAACACTGATTTTTAAGCTGTCTCGATTTTTTAAATGTCCATGATCTTTGGATAGGAGTAATAATAATAGTAAGAGGTACATGTACACTATATGAATGGGTAATGAATATTTTAGTTTGATTATTTTTATGAATCTGACCTCAAAAGTTAAGATATTGTTAAATTTATACAATGATATAAGAAGACTGTATAAAATCACGTTTTCAAGTCCATGCTTCCTTATGTGGATTTTAAATTTCATGGAATCTTCAGTCCTTAGTTATACTTATACTTAAGTCCATGACCTCAAAATTATGTACGTAGTTATACTTATACTTAAGTAGAACAACACAAAAAAATCGACTTACTCTTACTCCCTCTGATTCAGTATACTCGTTGTTTAAAGATTTTTATTAATTTTATTTGTTGTTTTCAAATGGAAAATTAATTAATTTTTTTTTTGACAATTCAATTAGATAAAAAGTAATGTTTTAAATTGGAAAAAAAAAAAAAATTTCGTCTATGTCCAAAATTCTTAAACAAAAATAAATTGAAACAAAAGGATCCTTACCACAAAAATTAAGAAAGAAAAAAAAACTCATGCAATAATATTTTCTTTGTCACTCACTATTGCAATAATAATATGACCCAAATTTATTGCTAACCACCGGACCGAAAGCATCCTAATGCTTTAAATGGGGTCCAAGTCTAATAGTTTAGTCGTGACTAAACATGTCTAATTTATGGCAATGTATGGGTCCCATTTGGAAACTCAAACAGGAGATGATGTGGCGATCGGATCTGATGTGTAGGTCCCATAACATTGGTCTTTGCCCGTGGGCAGACATTAAAGCTGTCATCACTAAGTGTATCCTTTTGGCACGTTTTCATTGGTCAGGTTTCAATATCTTGTCACTATTAAAGTTATGCATTATTTCATAACATATCACCCTAGCTTGGTAATAATGTCAAAACAGTAATTAATGATTAACAATAACTCGTTTTTTTTTCTTCCTTTATAAATCATGACTTGTTATTTTCATGAAATGCCCTTTTATGTTTTGCCAATGATATATAATGTATGTTTATTTTTCTAGGAAAATAAATGGAATTTACAAACTATTTGTTAATGCAAATGAAAACAGTGTCTTTTCATATTTTTGCTATAGAATTTAAGTTAGTGGGTCCAAACAAACACATGTGCTTGAAGTTTTAAAATAGGGGCAAGGTATGAAGATATGCAAAAGTTTGATATGATTGATAGTGAATTGTTTTTTTTCTTCATATCATAAATGCCAAAGTATTTATATTCACAATTTTTTATTTACATATAATATTCAAACACTATATTCATTTTCCAAAAATGATGTTTATATACAGTTTTTAATTTTTGTCCTTATAATTTTTACTCCACATCTTGATTATTATTATTGTTAAATGTCATAACAACAAGTAAGAATTGGAAGAGATACAAGGAAATATTTCCCTAACACTTACTCTATGTATGCATTTACAAATGATGTTCATATTTCTTCTCCTTACACTACTAACATTATAAAAAAAGATTCTAACTAAAAATTGTCATACTAATTCGAAAAACCTATTATCAAAACTCATATTCCAATAACTATCAGGATATGCCATTCATGGATGCTTGGAAACCATTATATATCTCCAGCTTGGGAACTAAATCACCACAACCACAAAGATCTGATCTCATTCTTCAATCAAACCATCGTGTCTTTGCATGTGTACACAACGCATATATATGTGGAAGAGGTACAAGTGTTTAGTCATGCCAGCAAATGAGCATGACCACACATCTTCTAATGATGTAAACCCTTCCCTTTTGCTCTCTCAAGTATCCTCCAAGCTTTTTGCTGCATGGTGTCTTCTTCTTGGTGTCTTTCATGATACAAAATAGAGAGAAAGAAAGAGTAGAGACAGAGAGAGAATGTGTGAGTCAGTGAGTGTGAGGGAGATAAAGATATAACTTTAACACATAGAGATGTTGTGCAAAGAGAGTAACACTTAACTTATATATACACACATACATGCATACGTACATTAAGTTCTATGTATGTAGGTAAGCAAATATATATACATCATTACCTATTATAGATTAAAATAAGAGACATGTAACAAAGGAAATGTATCCCATACTTACTCTCATCATGCATTAAATAATTCTTTTATATATTAAAGAAAAAAAAGAATCTGATATTTAAATTAGAAACTAAAACAATCTCTCTCATAATTAAGAGTATACTATTTCAACATTTCTAAGAAGTAACAAGATAACAAAGGAATCTAAGCAACCCCACGCGCATTGTGTTCTTTTTCTCTTGTATGATACTTTGGAATCTGTCATTTTCATAGTGTGTTGGATCCATGCATGAATGATATCTCTAACCCTTATTTAACTAAAGTTCTGAGTACTCTGATTAGTAAAGTAACTATAGTTGATTCTCATTAAATAGTTTTACTTGTCAAAACAATAAATTTACAATACAATGATCTTAGATGTTTTCAACATTATATGAAGTAGAGATCCTTTTTTGTTGGTAGTAGTTGTGAATCTGAAACTTATATATTCATATATTCAACAACAATTTACCCAGAGATGTATTAGGTCTTGGCGTTCAGGTATTTAGTTCAGTTCTGGTTCTTTGTTTCTATGCATAAAAAAAACGTTCGGGTATTTTAAGAATTTGGTTTGAATTCGGTTCAGTTTTTTTTTTCATTTTGGTTCGGTTCCATATATTTGTTGGAGATTTAAAAATATTTGTAACACTTTTTGGATTTGGTTTGGTTCATATATATATAACATAGTATACCCAAAAATATTCAAAAAAAGTGAAATATCCAAAATTTACGAAATTTGTAATTAAAATAACAAAAAAAAGATAAAAAAAAAACCCAAAATACATGTAACTAAAATAATCGAATGTAACCAAATTACTTAAAAACATCTAAAATAACCAAAAATATCTAAAATATTTGAACGTACTCAATGTATCTAGGTATACTAAGTATAAATATAATAAATATTTATATATATAATTATATTTTTTGATATTCAGTTTTTTATTTGGTTTTTTGGTTCGGTTCAGATTCGATTTTTCGATTCTAAACTTATAAAAACCATTTAAAAATTTTACAAAGATCAAATACGATTCAATTCGGTTTTATTTTATTTTATTTTGATTCGGATAAGAACAAGAACGAAACAAGATCTCCGAGTCTAAGATATACAAAGTAAACCTATATATATTTAAAACTAAAGAAAGCTCTCACACATATATACAAGAGACATAAAGACCCCATTTTGCGGGATGGATATTCATTTTTTAAAGGTTTCTTTTTAATAAGGATTTGACAAATTATCAGAATTTTTCTATTAATTTTGATATCTATTTAAATTCGTCTTATTATTTTTATTTTTGATATTGAGGATATCAAAAACATCATATTCGAATATGGAGAACGAGTGAACGACTTATTGATATTGGTGGATAAGGATGTGGATAAAAGTACTCTTATTTTTACAAAATAATTTAACAAATTTTCTTATTTATGAAATGGTCACATTTATTTGTAGTTTCTTTTCATATATATAAACATAAGCTTTTTTCTTATTTGTAGATGTTCACTTTTTATATAAAAAATTACACTTAAGATAGATATCAAAAATATTCCGTCAATTCATATAAAATCGAGTAAAAAAGTGAACTACCCATTATAATAATTTGTAAATTGATTATGTAACATGCACGTGATTAGTTGCACACTAAGCCCGACAAGCCAAAAATATTTCTCAAGATTCTCAAGTTGATCTTTACGTAAACCTTGGCATGATGCTAATGATTAGTGAACATTTCTTAATTAAAAATGGTTTGTACTTTCTCGTGCCAATTTTTAACTCATTAACCATTTTAACGTTACTAATTTGGGAATGTTTGAGACTTCAAGTCTTCGAGTCAACTCATTATTAGAATGTTAATGAACGTGGGCTTGATTATATTCCTTTATAATTTTTATTTTCTAGTTAGATTAAATTTTTCGTTAATTATTTTCTTGGCCTATACATATTTCTACTTGAGGTCTTGGAAGGATGAGCAGCAAGAATAACAAATAATAAAGACTTCGAAAATCTAAAGCTTGAAGTATCTGTCTCAAGAAACCAAAGTAAACAACAATGTAATATTTTATCTTTATGTAAACAAAAGTTTAATCTAAGCATAATCAAAATTATGGAATCTTTTATAATTTGTCATTTTATTTTTATGACAGATAAATTTCATCATAGTCAAACTACTTCACTTTGATAATTAATTTAGTAAACAATAGAATTGATTCAATTGATGTATTTGATAAAAGATGCATGTAAAGTTTATTTTTAAAACAAATTGAGTTGTAAACATGTTACGTGGGGACATTAAAACCCTCAATGATATGATAAACAAGAGACACTGCCATTAAACTTATCGCATTACCTCGAACCCTCGAATTCAGACAAAAGTATCCGAAGCTTTCTTGTCTATTTATTTCTTCATCTTATTGGATTGAATATAATAATCAAAATTAATTTGAAAATAAATAAAAATTACACAGTATTTATAGTTTACGTACTTTGTAAGGTAGACAATGGACTTGTGATAATCTCGTGAAGGGCACGCTCTTTGCCTCTTCTAATGTGGACAATGGACTTTACATTTCTGTTATTGTTTCTTATTTTTCTTTTTTATCTTAAATAAGTTATATTTCATTTTGAATAAATTGTTTTCTATTATTTTATATATATATATAATAAGTTTAAACTCTTTTTCTTACAATTTTAATCTTGATTTTGGCAAGGTTAAAAAGCTATCTACTATTTAATCTATTTTATTTTCACTTTTTTATAGGTTGTTGATTTGAAAGAAAAATAAGTAGAGCCGGGTTTTAGAGATCCAAGACCAAAAATAGTTTTATATGTTTTACCACCTATAAAAATATACATTATAATTGAACCTTTGATTTTATGTATTAGCAGTAAAATATACAATTTTTTTGTAAATAATAATAATTATAAACATTTATAATAGTTATAAAAAATTTAAATGAATTTATATTTTACTACGGTAAACAAAATACATTACAATAAAAATTTAACTAATTTTTAAGGTATAAGATATAATTTTATAGTATTTTGCAGTTTATTTTAATTCATATTAATTTAAGTTATAAAATATTAAAATTAAAATAATTTTTGTAAAATACTATAAGTAACTAGCACTATTTTTAATATATAAATAAATTTTTGAACTAAAAAATATATTATATATTATATATATATTAATAAAATACTAATAAATTTTTAAATCAGTACTAAAAAAATTTCTAAAAATTTATGAGGCCCGAGGCGAATAAATATTTTCTAACCCTATAGTCACGCCTCTGAGGATAAATTGAAATTTTTGTCTGTGAACTTTTCTCATGTGAGGGTAAGTAGTTAGTAACACAAAGAGACAACAATATAACTCTATAATCCAGATGATGATCCAATTGTTGAAACTTATAGCAGAGAACATAAACATGTATGAGTGTTTTGCTTTTATTTTGGATGTTTTTTGATGCATTTGAAATTGATTACAAGACTCTATCTCTGAGTGCAACTGACAGCAATTGGTTCTTGGAGTGTGCTTGAAGAAGTCAGAAGTTTTGTTGATGAGTCCCCCACTTGAAACATTTGAAGGAGGTGTTGCTGAGTATGAGAAGATGGATACATCAAGAAGGCTCAAGCTTCTCAATTTCTTGTGTGATGTATCACTTACCACATTGTATTTGTTTATATGTCAATTAGATTAATGTTTCTTGTACATTATGCTATTTTATGAATCACTTAATTTTGTAGACATGTATATAGGTTAAACTAAGTGATTCATAACATACCATAATGTATAAGAATCATTGGTATAATTAGAACATATATACACATATCATGTGCTAAATGATACAACACAAAAAAAATGGGAACCTTGAGTTTTTTTGATGCATCATCCATTGTCTCATACTCCACAACACCTCCTTCAAAAGTTTCAGGTTGAAACTCATCAATCGAAACTTCTCACTGCATCAACACCTTTTAAGAACAGTTAAGCAAATGCTGTCAGTTGCAACAAGAGAAATATAAGCTTGACTTATAAGAGAAATATAACCAAGAAAGAGAAGATTCAGTTTGAAGCTAAGTTGCAACAAGGTATAAAGCTTGACTTCTTATGTCTGGCAATGATATACCAACAGAAGAAGCTGGAAATGAATGTCAGTTTCTCGAGTTTTGCTTAGCATTTGGACATGTATGTCTATCGGTCTCTATAACAACCATAAGATCTGTAATTATTTACTCTTTACACTGATTTATTTTCATTTTTTATAAGCTCTTGATTTAAGGAAAGGACAAGCTAAAATTGTTATGAGAAGAACTCATAGACAAACCATTTTAGCTTTTTTTTTTCTTTCAAATCAAGAGCTTATAAAAAACCTAAATAAATCAGATGAAAAAAGAATAATTACAGATTCTAAATTAATTATTAAGAAAAATGATCATATATTCAAAGGGTAAGCAAAACGAGAGGAATCGACCTATACTTTCAGCTTCATAATTGGTATATCAGTGCATGACACAAAAGTCAGCCTTACACAAAAAAATTACACATTTGTTAGGGTTATTATATAATACACCAGATATTTTTTTTAATCAAATTCAATATATTTAGATCTAGATCTTGAAATTTCATATGTTTATCATAAGGATCGGATAGCATCAGATCTTAGACAAAAAATGTCCCCAAAGATGATATACTATAATACGATAATTCTTAGAAGATGTTTTAAATGAATTTTATATGAATTTATATCAAACATGAATTTAGTTTGATTGATTAAAAGTTCGTGAATCAAGACATTAACATAAAATAAAAACACTCATACAAAGAGTAGTAAAAGATCTCATCAAAGAAAGTTCAATGACTAAAAAATCCAAAATTTATTAAATTATTTGAAAATAAAATGAAACTGAATGAATGCAAAACATTTAGATGATGGTTGATTAGCTCATACCTTTTGCTAATGATAAATCAAATTCAAGAGGGTCTCCTCGTAGATGGAATCGAAATCTCAGTAATTGTTCTAAAAGTTGCGGCTGAAATGAATACAGTGGAGTTAGATCCTTTTATAGAACATGAAATTTAACCTAGGTGGTGCGAAGAGTACAACATATAAAACGATGTCGTATAACTTGTTTAACATATTTTATACGACATCGTTTAACTTCTTTTAATCTTTATAAAATTAAGAAATTAACCGATGTCAAGTAATTATTCAAACATGTAAAACGACATCGTATAAAATATATTATATAAAATCATTCAGAAAATGTTTAAATTTTTGTAAGAAAAGTTAACATATGCTGTGAAAATATTAAAAACTGTTGAATGACATCATGTATTTGTTTCTTTTTTTTTTTCATTGTCCATACTAACCTTTTGGTTCGTGTATACATAAGGATCTAATTCATAAATTTTTTTAGACTAATTTTTTTGAGAGTTAATCTATCTATGAAACTTAACATATGTTTTTTTCTTTTGTCCTATAAATAAAGTTGGAACAAAAATAACAGGAAAACAAACTTATTGGGTGTGAAGATTTTTTTGAAGATTTATTATTTTATTTAAAAGGATAATAATATTTTTGTTAATTCAATCTAGGAATGCCTATCTCAT
>KE157027.1:319947-369673 GCA_000411055.1 Leavenworthia alabamica
ACAGATATCTTGGTATATTTTAAAATTAATATGAATTACAGTGTATTATAATATATTAGTCTTATAAATAATTTCAACATCATATAATTAAGAAGATTAATTGAAGTCTTGTGACTCAAAGTATAAACAAGAATCAATGTAAACCATATTGATATTTATAAAACAGAGTAAAAATCTGAAACCTTGAACAAACATTAGTTTTCATTAGACAAAAAATTTTGACATTGAAAATCCACATAATTAATATAATTAAACCAAACTGAACCAGAGAATACAAAAGTTCCAAAGATACATAATGGCTTATTATCATATTCTACGTTTTCTATTGTATAAAAAATAAAAAATGTTTCAGAAAATATGAGATTTAAGTTAGGACTTGTTGATGGTTCTAATGTTCCCTCATTTGCATTATATTCCACATCTGAATTGTTTTATCTTTGCATAAGTTTCATCCTCTAAACTGAAGCAAAATAAATAAATAATATTGATATTACAAAATTTTCCCATCTCTAGTTCATACTCAAGCTTAACCATTTTTCATGTGGACATAATTTATCAAATTAATGTTTCTTGCTAGATCTGTGGAAGAATAAGATTGCGATCAAATTATCAAAAACATTTGTATAAGAAATATAAACAAAGTGTTTAGTAAACATCATACTTTGAAGCAAAAAAAAAAATGTTATCCTCTTTAGCATTTCATAACAAATTGTATGTTTTTGATGCATTTGAAATTGATTACACAACTCTATCCATGAGTGCAACTGAAAGCAATTGGTTCACTATTCTTGGAGCATGCTTGAAGAAGTCAGAAGTTTCTATTCATTGAGTTCTCACCTGAATTATTTGAAGGAGGTGTTGGTGAATATGAGAAGATGGATGCATTGAGAAATCTCAACATTCCCAATTTCATCAAACAAGAAATTGGGAACGTTGAGTCTTCTTGACGCATTGATCCTCTCATACTCAACATCACCTTCCAAAAGTTTCAGGTTGAAACTCATCACTCGAAACTTTTGACTGCATCAACACCCTATGCCCACACACATCAAAAATAACTTCTTATGTCAGACATTAATATACCAACAGAAGAAACTGGTAATGCAAGTCAATTTCGAGTTTTGCTTACCATTTGGACATGTATGGTTATCGCTCTCTATAATAACCTTAAGATTTGTAATTATTTACTTTTAAATTTGATTTATTTTCATTTTTTTATAAGCTTTTGATTTGAAGAAATGACAAGCTAAAAACTGCTATGAGAAGAGCTCATAGACAACCATTTTAGCTTCTCTTTCTTTCAACCAAGAAAAGATAAAATAATCAGTTGAAAAAACAAAATAATTACAGATTTTAAATTCTTTATTCAGAACAATGACCATATATATTCCAAAAGGTAAGCAAAACAAGAGATATTAACCTACATCCCAATTTCTTCATTGGTAAATCAGTGCATGACTCAAAAGTTAGTCATATATGTTTTCCTGTTGTCTCAAGAAAACATATATTGCTGTAAGTAGTACCTTCCGTGAAACAACCGTGAGCAAAGATCATATGTTAATAAAATAACCATAGCAAAAAACCAAAAACTAAGATTAATAAAAAATCAGGATTCGTAGGTATCCAAATCTGGATCCACATATTAAGATCCAGATCCTGAAACTTCATATTTTGATCTTTAAGGATCGAAAATCATCAGATAATAGATGAAAAAATGTCTCCAAAGATGATATACTTATAATACGATAATTTTTAAAAGAATTTTGTATGACTTTTATGTCAAACACGAATTTAGTTTTATTAATTAAAAACTCATGAATCAAGACATAAACATAAAATAAAAACACTGATAAAATGAGTAGTAAAAGATATCATCAGAGAAAGTTCAATGATAAAAAAAACAAAAGCGACTAGATTATTTGAAAAAATAAAATGAAACTAAATGGATATAAAACATTTAAACGATGGTTGATTAGCTCATACTTTTTGCTACTATCCAATCGCATTCAAGAGAGTCTCCTCATAGCTGGAATCGAAATCTCATACAAATTTTCTTTAGTTTTTAAGTAAATGTTCTAAAAGTTGCGGCTGAAATGAATACAATAGAGTTAGATGATCCTTTTATAGAACAGAAAATTTAACCTAGGTGGTGCATATGAAACGATGTCGTATAACTTGTTTAATATATTTTATACGACATCGTTTAACATCTTTTAGTCTTTACAAAAGAATGTTACTGAGGTTAAGTAATTATTCAAATATGAATAACAACTTCCTATAAAATATATTATATAATTTTATCTAGAAAATATTTTAACTTTTGTAAAAAACATATGGAGTGGAAATATTAAAAAAATGTTGGATGACGTCATGTATTTGTTTTATTTTTTCATTGTCCAGATTAACTTTTTGGTTCGTATATATAAGGATCTAATTCACAAATTTTTTGGACTATAAAAACTAATATAAAAATATAATAATTGATGAAAATATAAAAAAAGTACACTCTAATACATGATTAAAAAGAAAAACAGGAAGATAAATACCATTATGCTATGACAATTTTTCTTGTCAATTTAAAATATATATATATATATTTTAAATATAGATATATATATATGTTTTTCTTGTCACTTTTACAAAGTTAAAATTTAATATTAATATGTTTTATAATTATATTTATTAGATATTTTTCTATTGTGATCTCATTAGTTATAAACAGTACTCAATATCTTTGCAAAGATTGAAACATATACGACGTTGTTTAATAGGTTTTAATCTCAACAACGTCGTATTACAAAGATTTAACAATCTTTGCTATTCTCAATTAATAAATACGGTTTTAATTTTAACTTTTAAGTAAGATAATGGCATATGTTAAAACTTGAAAATATTGAAACGAATCATTTGGTAGAGTTGTCTAATGTGAATCTTAATATCTTTGGAAATAAGAAAATGAGAAACCAAAGCCACAATAAACAAAGTGTAAACTTTGAAGGTATTTTGATTCTACATCTGAACTCTTGTGATCTACAACAGCCTATGAGAAGGTAAAAGCAGCAAATATCTTATTGGTTTGGTTTTGAGAGGGCTCCTGCAGCAAACAACAGATTTCTCCGAGAAAACTGCAACAATGTCAACACACATGTACAAGTTTTAGCGTATGCTTCATCAATGCTAAGGGTTATCAAACTCTAAAACTTTAGTTCTAATCAAATTTTTGTAATGAGTTGATTCATGAATAAGATGATAGACTTAGTAGAGTAGTAAGAGAGTATGACTTACTCGGAGAGCTTGAACTGGTGTAGACTTTGTAGGGAAAGTCCTGAGTGACCGCAATCTGTTGGAGTTCCCATTTCTGAACAACAACAAAATGGTATGTTGCTTTTAACAAAACAAATTACTATCCAAAGAGAACAGTTATACAGCTTTTTAAAGAAGCAAACTCACTTTTCCTCGGCCTTTGTCAATTTGGTGCTGGAGGTAACATCCCACAGCTTCACTGTGCAGTCTGCAGATCCTGAAGCAAGCAGAGAGCCCTCTCCACTGAAACAGAAGAACAAGTTATTAAGTTCTTGGATTATCGGACGTAGAGTTTGCAGTTTCACTACTTCAAGCAGGTGGAACTTAAACCAAGCAAAGCCAGCACCCTCCATTAACGACTGAACACATATCAGGATTTAGGCCTATACAAATTCCTACAACTCAAACTACCTTAAAACAAATGTTGCCTGTGAAGGAACCCAGAGATTATAAACTATCAACCAAAACCAATACTTGGCTGACAAGGGGGTGAAGATTACGTTTTCTTTCAACTTCACTAGGCTGAAACAAAATTTAAAGATTTTTTAAAAAAATTGTGCTTCTTGCCTTGATTTATTACCTGTAAGAGAGACTCCAGACACATGAATTGTGGCCCATGAGAGGAGTGATGCAGCGAGCTGTTGAGATGTCCCACATCATTATGGTGCCATCTTCATCACCAGAAGCCATATATCTCCCATCTGGTGACATCGCCAATGATAAAACCATACTCCTGTGGCCAATGAATATCCGGGCACATTCCCCTGTTTGCACATCCCAGAGTCTAACCGTCTTATCACTAGAACCGGTTGCGATGTAGTTACAATTGGGATGCCATTGTACACACTGAAACCAAATGCATTTGACAAGCAGTCAAGCACAAACAAAAGTCCCATCAATAGGTATCCAAATGAAAACTGAAGTTACTCATCTGTAATAATCTCAATTCAAACAGTTAAGTGATCCAACATAAGCTAATTAAAACTCACAAAATGAAGATAAGGGAGACACTCACATCAACATCAGATAGATGCCCTGCCATTATCCGGAGGGGTTGTACTCTGTCCATACACCAAATTCGTGCAGTACGATCATGAGAACAGCTTGCAAAGTAATGTCCGAAAGGGCTAAACTGCACCATGAAAGGAGTATATTTACATGTCCGCCCATCACAAATTGCAGTTTACGTAAGAGAAAACAAACTGAACAGTTATACCTGGACATCCCAAACAGGGTAATTATGACCCTTGTAGCACACAAGATTGGCATTTAGTTTTGTGCTCCACAGTCGTACTGCACTTATGAATATATGGTTGGTAATAAGAAAAGTCCAAACTAATAAGGTGAGTACATGGATATGTCAAGTGATGTACAGTTACATACTTGTTGTATCTGCTGAAGAAGATAAAACAAAATCTCCAGGAGGACTGAAATTGGCCGAATAAACTGGCCCTGAGTGACCCAGTAATAATGTATAACTTCTTCTGCTAGTTGGTCCTACAACTGGATCATTTGAATCATTTTCACCCTGCAAAGCACCTGGAACCCGATTGCTTAGTGTCTATAACTTCTCATCAAATCATAAACAAGAATCATGAAAATTCAACAAAACCAACAAGGGAAATGTATGAAATATTATCATTTATCAATAGTATGTTTCTCGCAATGAATGCTATAAAATATATTGTTTCATAGAAAAGAAAATACCAGCTTGTCCTATCTTCGCCATGTCCCAGATCTGAACACAATAATTGTTACTTAGGCACCACTTACGAAGGAAGAAATCAAGACAACATAACATATCCAAGAATTACATACCTTTATTGATGAATCTGAGAACCCACCAGCAACCAGAGATCCATCATGAGATATAGATGCAGAGTTTAATCTGGGGAGCGATAGCAGAGTTATAAACATGTTGTAAATAAGTAAAAACAATTAACAGGAGAGGTGGATCTTACCCATTATGAGTATTAACAAATGTATAAAAGCTGACTGATGGCATTGCAACATTATTCAACTGCACACGGTTTCTTAGGTCTTCAAGAATGGATTGCTCTACTTCCGTAGACCTGACATAAAAAAGGAGTCCGAAAAAAAATTAATACGTTGAACGAGATTATGTCTTTGACAGCTATCAGATTTAGGCTCATTCCTATAAGATAGCAACGGTTAATTCCTTTTAGATGACATTCTAACCCAAAAAAAATGGGGTAAGGGATTCAAAATTACATTACTGGCAAGGCAAGTTCTGATTTTACACGTGGTGCCAGTGGCACCGTGCTGGTTTCTAGACGTGTGACTTTTGCTGTTGCATTTCCTGCTTTGTCCTTCTTTAACTTCTTTATAGAAGATCCTTGCTTTCCAGTTTCAGTGGATCTTTTCTAAAAAAGGTAATTGACGAGTAAATATGAGGGTTTCAATTCAGAAATAACGGAGCTAAGTTGAAGCTATGTGTCACCTTACTGTCATCTGCTTCCCCGTCTTTACCTTCTCCTTGTCCCTTCTCAGAATCAGAAAGCATACCTCCTGCCTTCTCAAGGCGATCTTCTAACGAGTCTTCAAGCAACTATGAAAAAAGTGCATATGTAGTTAACAACTACGCAAATAAAATATTTTCATTGGAATGCTCAAACGGTATTCATTCCCTCTGGGAAGAAAAAGAGTAAAAGTAGCTTTACGAAAAAATACATACTCCCCACTGTATTTCTTTTTGGTTGATGTGATTAGCTGTGTCCTGAAAACTCCCAACAATGGTGACAGCCTCTATGTCATCCGAAGCAGAGTTAGGCTGTCCTGAGTAGACTATAATAATGAAAGACGAGTGGATTCAATCTTGTACTCAAAAATCTGCTACATGCTATATTGCATATATATAAGAATACCTTGGAAATTGATGTGCTCGTTAATAATACCAAGCATTAAAGTTGATTCTGTTCGATGCAGATACTGAAGTAACAGATCATATGAATACTGCAAAATTCAGTAACCAAAGCATGTTAGGGTCTGTCGTCATGGAATTTTAATTAATCAGAACACTGAAGAACTAGTGCAGCTACAAGTCACTACCTGACAGATTTTGATGTTAACCTTGCTTTTTCTAAGTGAACGAGCAAACTCCATTTCCTAATAAAAAAGAAGCAAGATCTCATAAGACAATTGATCAATAAAAACATCAACATTACACAACCGACCATGTAAAGATATAGCTTAAACCTCTAAATGAGATGGAGCAAGAACGCCTTCTAGCTTCTGAAGATCCCGTAAGTGAATAAATTCATGATCTTTGCGGAAGCTGTTAAAGAAAACTCTTGCTGAAAATACAAGTAATGGCAATGTGATAAGTAACAACATAAAATCAGAAACCTTAAAACCAAATTGTATAACTGAGAATTACCCTCTTGAGTATGTCCTTTTCCTACCAAATCCATGTAACAATGAATAAACACAGGATACATCACTCGAAGCAGCTCATGCTACAAATTCAAAGCAAGTTGTTAGTTTAATAAAAGCTCCATGAAGATTCAGTGATCTTAGTTTAAATATAAAAGTAGTAGTAACCTTATAAAGATCAAGTGAGTTATATGCCCAAGACCTTAGTTTGTTGTAACACTCACGGTACCGAGTTGGATCATCTTCTGATCTATAAACCAAAGAATCACAATTTATAAGGAAACAACAATGAAAAAATAAAAAAAACCCTAATTTCTTCCCCAATTCAATTAGATAGATGAATTGATAGAAAATTCACAAACAAACACTAAAACTTTGCCCAAATACAATTAATTGTCAATTAAAAAATCGAGAAACGAAAGAGAGATAGAGGAATACTGGGAAAAGGAGCGAATGAGTTTGGTGAGCTCAGGATCGTTATGATAGTCGATAGAACTGAAGCTGCTATTACCATTATTGTGATGAAGATCTTCTTCAAGACCTTTAGCAGCGCTATTGAAACCTCTCTTCTTCAAGTATCCTATTAGAAACTCATTCAGTTGCTCTTTTTCCATTATTCTCAGCTCTAAGATTCAACTCTCTCTCTCTCTCAGAAAAAAAAACAATTTTTCAGACGTTTTCAGTTTGATATCGATATTAAAAGATGGATCTGTGATGAAAATCGTCAAGACGAGAGAAGATAAAAAGGGTCAAGGTAACAAACAAGCATCGGCGGCTGCTTAAGATCAGGGTATCAATGTAATTTCAGTTCGTTAAGGCAAAATTGAAAAATTTAATACTCTCTCTGTTTTATTTTATAAAAATTTTGGATCCAATGCACATTATTTAAATTTTTTTTAATATTAATCTAGCTAAACTGTTGTCATTTTATTTTTAATCAATAAGTAATTAAAAAAGTTTATGAGTATCAATAACTATATTAAATATTTATTGATAAAATACATTGAAGTTACATTAGCATTATTTTATTATAATTATTATAATTGTTATCAATACCACCTTTGACTTCTTTTGATAAGTAAACTTATCTTGTCTCTAAGTTTCAAGAAGCTCTTTTGCAGAAGCTAAACTTCTGGCTCTACTTTTGTGTACCAAAATCCCAGTGGGAACTAGTCCTAGGTTCTTTTTGCAAACCAACTCTCACAAATTAATTAAAAAACAAATAAAAATAATCTATTAATTAATAAAAAAATCAAAAAAAATATACATGTAAATGTTACAACAACATTTGCTTTCGCATTAAGGATATGTCTAATCCACCAAGGTTTCTACTTCTTCTAGTTTCTCACTATACATTGATGGAATCATATCATAAAAATTAAAAAACACATTAAATAATAGGAAGGAAAAAGTTTTGAGTAAACAAATAAAATAAATACAAACAAACTTGTTAAGTAAGCATTTGTGACAAAATTTTAATGGACATGACTTGTTCTTCCTTAGCTTTACACGAGACAAAGTCTCTATTGTCTTTTATTAACACTACAAGCAACAAATTTTTTATCAAAAATTCAAAAATATCAAACCAATCAACTCTAAAGCCACACAAAAAATACATAAAATCAACGTATAACACTGTGTTGTTCTTATTGTTTCGCCGGAGTGTATTTGCCACCGACCACTCTAATGCTAGAGTTCGTGGTAAGTGTCGATAAGAGTGAGACACTATCGACACTTACCAAAAACCCCGGCGTTAGAGACTTAGAATTGTCGGAAACAAATACATCAGGTGAAACAACAAGAACAATACAGTATAATATGTTAATTTTACTCGTTTTTTTGTGGCTTTATAATTGATTTAGGTTAGTTTAATATTTTTAGTTTTTGATCAAATGTTTTTTTGCTTCTAGTGTCGAAAGAAGACAATGGACTTTGTAGACGAACAAGTCATGTCCATTAAAATTTTGTCATAAATGTTTATTTAACAAGTTCGTTTATATTTATTTCACTTTTTTTTACTCAAAACTTTTTTTTTGATATTAAATAATATGTTCTTATTATGTTTTATGATATATATCATTCCATTGAGGTATGGTGAGAAAGCAGATGAAGTAGAAACAATGGTGGATTGGACATGTCCTCCATGCAAAGGCAAATGTAGTTGCATCATTTGCATATATTAGTTATTTCTTTGATTTTTCTATTAATTAAGAGATATTTTAATTTTTAGTGTATTTTTAATTAATTTGTGAGTGTTTTACAGAAAGAACTGGACTAGCTTCCACTGGGATTTTGGTACATAAAGCTAGAGCCTGAGGTATGGCTTATGCCAAAGAGTTTCTTGAAACCGAGGGACAAGATAAGTTTGCTTATCAAAACAAACCACATAACTTTTGTAGCTATTCCGTGGCAAAATAAGCCAAAGAAATTTTTGTGGTTATTTTATGTATGTAAATATTTTAAAATGTACATAAAATACTTTGAAAATTAGTGGAATTGTATATAAATCAAAATTTTTGAAAATTATGATATATAAGTATTTATTATAAAATAAGTATTTGGATCACTACATATGTATCCAAATCTGGATTAGTAAAATATTGTTTAAATGATTATAGCTAAAACTATAAATCGACAAAAAAAAAAATATTGATTTGTAAATGATAATTAATTTAAAACATATTTTCAGGTTTATTAGAAAATACACAACATATATTTCTTTTACAGTGATACCACAAAAGAATTTAAATAATCATACCTAGAATATATATATATATATATATGTATATATATATATATACACTTTAAAAACTATTTAGAAGAATATCCAAGCCACATTCAGATATCCTTATTCTAAATTCAAGATGTTTAGATCTAGATCTTAAATTTCATATGTTTTATTTTTCGGATCTGATACAATTGAATCCGAGATAATATTTTTCCAAAATATTATATATACTCATAGAAACTATTTCTTTGAGGTTTTAAATGAATTTTGTATGATTTTTAACATCAAACTCAATTATTTTATCCTTATTTATTTAAAAATCGTGAATCAGAACATAAACATAAAAACAAGATAAACACTCATACAAAGAGTAAAAAGATATAATCACAGAAAATCCAATGATAAAAACAATAAGTAAATTATGAAAGTCCGTGAAATTATAATGTAAAAACAATTAACGATATTTGATAAGCACATACCTTTTGCAAATATTTTAACCGAATTCAAGGTTTTCTCCTAGATTCAACCAAATCCTCACACAAATTTTCTTCGAAAAGGTGTCCGCAATAATTGGTCTGCGCCGAAACGAATTCATAAAAATGATTGTGAGTTACACCCTTTATATAGCATAGATTTAACCTAAATGATGTGACATATCAAACGGCGTCGTGTAAAATATTTTATACGATGTCGTTTGACATGTTTTAATTTTTGCAAAAGAATTTAACCTAAATATTGCATAAACTGAAAATGTAAAACGATATCTTATAAAATTAATATCGTTTAAATACTATAATTTCTGTGTAAAAACTAAGCTACAATAAAACTACATGAAAATAATTTTATTGTTATAAACCAGAAAAATCCGTAACAAAAGCATCACAATATTTATATGGTAATATCAACATACATGTTCGATGAACTAAAATTTAAAAATTCTTAAATCTTTTTATCTCGGTCTATCTTATTGAAGCATAGACACTTCAATTGATAAACCTGCTAACTTGAAAATTCTTTTAGAATTTTGGCAAAGCACCAGACTGTTTTCACATATGTCGAAGTTGCTGCGGTATGAATTGAGAATTCCAAAAATAAAAATTAAGATTAAGTTAACACAACTCATTCCAAATGTACATGATTGAAATGCAACTGAAGAAAGCCTTATGTGAAGAAAAAAAGAGTATATAGAGATAGTGACTTGCCATTCCTTCATGCAAAAGGAGGTTGGATTCAAGAGAAACTGATCGTGCAAAAGACATGATATTTACTTATTCTCCAGCAAAATGATATTAAGAAGATGATCCACCCAAGTAGATCCCAAGAAAGGGACCTTCTAGATGTCTATGACCAATCATTCACTCTCACACTAGTCCAAATTGAAGGTCATCAGCACTCAGTTCATTCCAGTCAAGCAAATTCCACCAACTCTAATATTCAATGCCAATTCATACATCTAGAACAATTGGGTCACACCAGAATAGTTGCCTAACACATTCCATCTATTGAAGGTCGAGAACTTCCTCTCGGTGCCGGAAAACAAGAAGATATGTCGGTAGACTTTGATTCTCTGTCCCCCCATTTCAATTCTGCTCAGTCAAAATTATTTTATTTTTGCTTATATTATATTCATTCTACTGAAGTTTTATATCTATATTTGCATTGACCAATAATTATTTCTTCCATGGTGAAATTAATAAAAAAATTGAATTTTTTTTTCTTTCTAACCGAAATTTAGAGATACATTTTCTTTCATTTGAAATAACTTTTCTATATTTATAAAAAAAATCTTTTTAAACATTTTTACTAGTTATACTATGTTACAATTTTTCATTTGGATCATAAATTATCAGAGCTGTGTTGGGACTTGGTGATGATTCTGATGCTTCCGCATTTGCTTTCTTCTGTGATTTCACCAGTTTCATCCTACAAAAAGAGAAGCAAAAATTCATTTAATCATAACATTATAAACTCCAAAATCATACTACTAATAGCCTATTAATGAGAATGATACTTACCTCTTGGTAATATATTTCTCAATCTCAGGTTTCTGCTCAGGCTTAAAAGCAAACCATTTTTCATGTTGACATAAGCCATCAAATGTTCCTAGATCTTTGCATTACAAAAGATTGAGATTAAATTAATAAACACATTAGCATAAGAAACATAAATAATGAGTAAAGGAAATCTCAAACCTTGAAGCAAAAACTTTGGTTCTTCTTCATAGCAATTTAATTTCCATAGAACAAAACCATTATCCTCTACCAAGATTGGTTCAGTTCTAAGTGTAGCTGCAAATAAATATTCTCATGTTAAAAAAACAAACATAAGACAACACATGTTTAATAGAATGAGCATAGGGATTTAGACTTACTTTCACAAGTCTTGCTCTTTGCCTCCATCATTTCATAATGAGCTTCTTTAATTTCAGCTTTTAGTTTAGACACAACTGAGTTGTTTTGTTCAATGGACAATGGAGCTCCATTGTTCTCCATAATGGCTTTGGCTACATCATTTTTCAACTTCTGTTTCAGTTGCTTTTTCTATAATACAAAAACCAAGCTTTAGCACAAATAGTTAATAATATAAACCATTTTGATAATTTAAAAATACCTTTTCTTTTGCATCTGCAGCCTTTTTTTTAGCTTCTTTTTTATGTTTTTTAAACCCTTCACATTTTTCATTAATATAATCCCTCATTTCCCTGGAAAATTTTCACATATATATAGGTTAAATAAAATGATTCATAACATAAATTAATATATAAGAAATGTTGATATACATACTCTGTGGTGAGTGATTCATCACATAAGAAGTTGAGAAGTTTGAGTTTTCTTGATGCATCCATCTTCTCATACTCAGCAAGACCTCCTTCAAAAGTTTCAGGAGGGAACTCTTCGGTCGAAAGTTCTGAGTTCTTCAAGCACTCTCCAAGAACACTGAACCAATTGTTGTCAGTTTCACTCAATGACAAAGTCCTGTAATAAATTTCAAATGCATTAGAAATATATAAAATAAGAACAAAGATAAATATATATTTTTCAAGAGAGAAATAATAAAGAAAAACTCATACATGTTTCTATTCTTTGTTATAAGATTTAACAATTGGATCATCATCTTGATTAAAGAGCTATATTGTTGACTCTTTGTGTTACCCTCACATGAGAAAAGCTCATAGATAACAGTTTTAGCCTCTCCTTCTTTCAAATCAAGAGCCTACAAAAAGAAAAGTGAAAATAAATGAAATTAAAAAAAAATTATAGATCAGAATTTTATTGTAAAGAGCAATTATGAGCATACCTTTCCGAAAGCAAAGCAGAACTCAAGAAACTGGAATACATTTCCAGCTTCTTGAGTTGGTATATCAATGCCGGAAACAGAAGTCACGCTTATACCTTGAGGAAGTTGAGGCTCCTCCTTCTCCTTCCTCTTTCTCTTACCCAACACTTTTGGTGTCTCCTTGGCAACATCTGTTTAGTAACCGTTAAAACCGTTAGTTTTTCTTTAAGACAATTTGTAAACATATTTTAAATTTTTGTTTTGAATATTATGTAAAAATATATTATAAAGAATAATATGTTTACAATATGTGTAACATGTTTTTAAATTTTTAGATATAAAAACTAAACAGTTCAAATGATTTTTAAAATCTAAATAAAAAATCTAATTGGGATAAAACCGATTTAAGAAAAAGAGTATAAACCATTTATGATAGAGTTGAATTATCCAAGAGCCGGAAAAAAAACTGAAATGCCACAAATTATCTTACCAGCTACTGCCACTTCTGTCTCTGGAATAGGCTCATTGCTGCCACTAGTACCTTCAATGGAAGCAACATATGTCTCTGGAACAGGCTCATTGCTGGCACTAGTTCCTTCAATGGAAGCAACATATGCCTCTGGAACAGGCTCATTGCTGCCACTAGTCCCTTCAATGGAAGCAACATATGTCTCTGGAACAGGCTCATTGCTACCACTAGTTCCTTCAATGGAAGCAACATCCTACAAAAACCATACATTAATTAAATAACATTAACAGAAAAAAACAGAAACTAATTAAGATTAGTGTAACTTTATTCATTACCAGCTTTTGCCTCTTTTGATAAACAAACTTATCTTGTCCCTCGGTTTCAAGAAGCTCATCAGCAGAAGCTAAACCTCTTGCTTTAGCTTTATGTACCAAAATCCCAGTGGGAGCTAGTCCTCGTTTCTTCCTATAAAACCCTCACAAATTAATTAAAAATAAAATTTAAAAATAATTGAAAAAAACAAAGAAATAATATACCTGCAAACACTGCAACTACAGTTTCCTTTGCATGGAGGACATATCCAATCCACCATTGCTTCTACGTCTTCTGCTTTCTCACCATACCTTAATAGAATCATATCATAAAAATTAAAAACACATAATAAGAACACTAATAGTATTAGAAAAAAAATTTGAGTAAAAAAATAAAATAAATACAAACAAACCTGTTAAGTAAGCACTTGTGGCAAATTTTTAGTGGACATGCCTTGTTCTTCTTTGTAGCATTACATGAGACAAAGTCCATTGTCTTCTGTCGACACTACAAGCCAAAAAAAAAACATTTGATCAAACATTAATATTATATCAAACCAACCTAAATCAACACTAAAGCAACACAAAAAAAAATGCATAAAAATGTACAACATTGTGTTATTCTATTTGTTTCACCTGGTGACAATATTTTCTACCGACCACTCCAACGTTAGGGTTGGTGGTAAGTGTCAATGGTGACTCACTCTCACTAGCCATAATACAATCGCAAATTAGATTCTCAAGAGAAGAGCCTCAAGGGAGAAATGAAGGATTTGAGGAGTAGATAAGAGAAAATGAGAAAACAAACTTTGATGTGATTTTTAGATATGTGTTTAGGCTCTCTTTAAATAATGTTTAAAAAATAAAAAGAGGGAAAAGGTTATTAAAAATAATATTTAAGGAAACATATCTTTAGATTATGGTATTGTATGACTGTCATGTAATACATTTTTTCTAGTCAAGTCATATAATCTTTATCTATGTTAATTTTTTAAAATTCTCTAAAAATAGTCAGAAGAATGAATAGAATTGTAATATGATTTTAGAATAATGATGATAAAAGGGAACAAATCTTTTGATTATGAAAATATTGTGATTGTTTCTGTAATATATTTTTTCTAATCAAGTCAAATAATATTTTATATATGTAAATATATTAAAATTTACATAAAAACATTAAAATAATGATTTAAATTGTAATGGACAGTAGGATAATTGAGGGAAAAAATCTTCAGATTATGAAAATGTTTTGACTGCTCACGTAATACATTTTTCTGGTCAAGTCATCTAAATATTTTATATAGGTAAATATTTTAAAATATACATAAAATAGTTATAAGAATATTTGGAATTACATATAAATCAAATATTCTGAAATTTAAGATGTATAAATATTTTTTATTTTAAACACTTGGATCGGTACAGTACCCAAATCTGGATTAGTAAAATCTAGTAAAAGTTATAAATTAATAAAAAAATATTTGATTTGTAAAATGATAATTTAAAAAAATATTTTTAGGTTTATTAGAAAATACACCACACATGTTTTTTACAGTGATACCACTAAAGTATTTAAATAATTATACTTCGTGGATATATTTTTTTTTTGGTCGACAATGTATATTTCGTGTATATATATATAATTATTTACAAGAAGATCCAAATCATATTCACATATCCTTATTTTAAATTCAACATATTTAGATCTAGATAGTAAAACTTCATATATTGTATTTTCCGGATCGGATAACATTGAATCTCATATAACAATTTCTCTAAAGATTATATATACTTATAAACACTATTTCTTCGAAAAGGTTTTAAATGAATTTTGTAAAAAATTCTCATCAAACTTAAATTAGATTATCTTTATTTATGTAAAAATCATGAATCAAAACATAAACAAGAAAAACACTCACACAAAGAGTAAAGATATATAATCACAGCAAATTCAATATATGATAAAAAACAATATATGAATTATGAAAGTATTTGAAATAATAATATGAAACTGACTGAATGTAAAATGATACTTGAATAGCACATACCTTTTGCAAATACTTTAACCGAATTCAAGGTTTCCTCCTAGAATCAACCGAATTCTCACCAAAAAATCTTTAAAGAAGTGTGCAATAATTGGTCTGCGCCAAAATGAATTCATAGAAATGATTGTGAGTTAGATCTTTTTATATAGCATAAAATTTAACCTAATCGATGTGAAGATTGATACATGTTAAACGATGTCGTATAAAATATTTTATACGATATCGTTTGAGGTGTTTCAATCTTTATAAAAAAATTAACCTAGGCATTGCAAAGATTAAAACATGTAAAACGGCATCATATAAATATTTTATACGATGTCGTTTAGATTGCTTTAATTTTTGTAAGAAAAATCTAACACACTACATGAAAATATTTTATTGTTATAAGCCAGAAAAATCCATAATAACAAAAGTATGAGAACATAATTACGATAAAATCTACATACATGTTTTTATGAACTAGGATTTACAAATTCTTAAATCTTTCTATCTCTGTCTATCAACTGACTACATTTATTGTTTGATATACAACATAAGGGTGTCCTATGAATATATTAAAAGGTTGGGTGAGAGATATCAAAAGCAAAGAAATTTAGATCAAACAAAAGAAGACAAAAATGTGGTGGATCAAGTAAATTATGAACCGGCAGATTTGGACCCTAAACCGGTTTGGCCACTAAATTAATTTATTACGTATATACAAGTGAAAAAACATCGATAATAGGGGTTTGGATGACTTTAACCACTATGATAGTGTTGACGATCCATCAATGTTACCGTTGCATGTAGAGAATGATGCAGTTAATAACTGTGACATCGTTCGATTCATTTCTCGAGAAACTGTAACTTTTTCAACAGTTAAAAATATTTAACTTATTTCTCGAGAAACTGTAACGTTTCTAACCGTTAGCGATTTTTGTTTATAAATAACAAACACATCATGTAAACAAAAATATCAAATTTTCAAAATCTTGTTTTTCTCTTTCTCTTGTAATAGAACTCAAGAAGTTGTATTGCACAATCAAACACTTGATTATCTTCTGAATCTCTTAAATCTCTTAAACCATCGTCACTGCCTCTGTTCTTTGACAGGCAGATAGAGAATGGAGAATGGATGATGATGAAGCAAAGTCTACGAAGAAATCCAAGGCATCAGATGCATGTCAAGTCCACAAATGCCAAAGCCTACGAAGAAGGGTTCAATAATGCTCAAACCCAACTTTTAAGGTTTTTAAATTTTCTATTTATTTATTTTTTGGATTTTTTTTAATTTGGATAAAATTTTTAGTAAAATGATAAGAAAACAAATTAAACTTTGGATCCTGTCATTGGTAGGCTATTGATTGTTAGAGATTTTAATAGTTTGATTTGTTTTTTCATCTTTTCTAAATTTAATAAAATGATTTGAGAATTAACCTAACTTTGGATCCTGTCATTAGTATCATTGATTGTAGATACTTTAATAGTTTAATTTGTTTTCTCATCTTTTCTAAGTTTAGCAAAATGATTTGAGAACTAACAAAACTTTGGATCCTGTCATTGGTTTAGCCATTGATTGTTAGAGACTTCAATAGTTTAATTTGTTTTCTCTCTTTTCTAAATTTATTAAAATGATTTGAGAACTAACCAAACTTTGTATCTTATCATTGGTACTCTTGATTGTTAGAGATTTCAATAGTTTAATCTATTTTCTCATCTTTTTTTAATTTAGTAAAATGATTGGAGAACTAACAAAACTTTGAATCCTGTCATTGGCTTATCAATTGATTGTTAGAGATTTCAACAGTTTAATTTGTTTTCTTTAAGTTTTCTAAATTTATTATTCAAACTAAAAAAAAAAAAATTTATTCTAGTTACTGATCTTGCATGTTAACTGATATAAATTTATGTTATATACTCTGTCTGTTGTGCCCATCAAACCCAGAAAATGCTGACTCAACTCTTTTCATCATTCGGAAAATGTTTTTAACTTGTATATACGTAATAAATTAATTTAGTGGCCAAACCGGTTTAGGGTCCAAATCTGCCGGTTTGATAATTTACTTGATCTACCACATTTTTGTCTTCTTTTGTTTGATCTAAATTTCTTAGCTTTTGATATCTCTCACCCAACCTTTTAATATATTCATAGGACACCCTTATGTTATATCAAACAATAAATGTAGTCAGTTGATATATAACTCATGCTGACAACAACATCGACATGGCTTCTCTAAGTCTATTAAAATTTTGGATTGGAATTGAGTTTTTCGGATTTAAGTTTGGGTTCAGTATTTTGTCGGGCTCGTATCATCCACTTATAATAGCAAGTGGAACTAATATACAAAGACACCATTTAGAACTACACTAGATTTCGAAAAAAGCAACATTCACTTGGAACTAATGTAAACACAACAACGACTCTTCTTATCTCCCACATTTGATACCTCTTCTTTCTTTCTCCACTCACTCCAACTCTTTGAAAAAGTCAATGTTGTCCACAAACACCTATAAAACCCAAAAAGTCAACAACTCGGAACGCGATAGTTAGCTCTCTCAACATCAACATCTTACCGATTTCCAACCATCAGGATCCAAACATGCTGTGATCTTCGTGTTTATACCTGGTAAAGGACCAGGTTCTCGCGTTATTTTTCCTCCAAATAGTTTTATTGCTTCTGCGGTTTTGTACACATCATCTGTCCCTATTGCAATCTGAAAGGAACAAACTAGTTAGCAGCATTCACATAAAGAAATCTCGAAACGGAGAGAGTCAAGTTTATCTTTACCTGAGCATAAGCGTTTCCTTTATCATATTCAGTTACACCATAGTTATATGTCAGTTCTAACACTGGAAATTTATCTTCAGGACCATATCCCATCATTGCTATCGTGTACTGTAAATAACCGCTTATGGTAAATAGTAGATCATACACAGAGATCTACAAAGCATTTGCAAGTTACCTTGTACTCTGGATTGTCTCTTGTGCGTAAAAGCTCCATTCCGAAAGCCTGTAAAGATAACAAGAAGATTAAGATAAGAATACATTCTGATAAAAGCAAAAAGACTATGTATCAGATCAAATATTTATGATCCAGACTCTAAAATCTGAAACAAATTTCATAGGACTCACTTTCTCATAGAACTTTATGGCTCTATCGAGATCACCAACACGGAGCATTACTTGGCATAAAGGTTCTGGTGTAGGACCTCTTTCCAAGAGTTCAAATTTGTAACCATCAGGATCTTCAATGAATGCGATTACAGTTTTCCCACCTTTCACAGGACCAGGCTCTCGTGTAACTTTGCCTCCTTTGGCTTTTACAAGCTCTACAGTTTTCGACACCTTTTTAATAAAAAAAAAAGTTCACTTCTTAGAAACAAAACTATGAAGTAGAAAGAGTAAAATCCAGACGCATAAAAAGTTTAAAAACACAGTTCCAAAGAAAGAAAATAATTTCATATAGATTGTAAGAGACTTACATCTTCAACAGCTATACCAAAATGACCAAAACCAGCCCCAATGTCATACTTGTCAACTCCATAATCTGTAAAGAAAAATTACACTAAGCTAAGCATCTAAATATAAAAAGCATAGTCTTGAGCTGATTAGAACTAAATGAACTATACTATAGTACTCTGAGTTGGGTTTAGGGATACAGATATGACTTACTATAAGTGAGCTCAATCACAAAATGTGAATCTTCAGGTCCATAACCAAGGAAAGCATTTGTATATTTCTCTTCAGGTATATCACGTTTACGTAAAAGCTTCATTCCAAGACATTCAGTATAGAATCTGAAGCCAATTAGATGATGATTCTGTGAATCTAACAGTTTAAGAGATTAAACATTCAAATCATAGAATCATCAGTAAACTTATATTACTTTATTGTACGATCCAAATCACCAACACGATAAACAACATGAAGCATTCTTCTCTTATCATTTTTAACCCAATTGAGAAGATCTTCTTGAGCTGCATTTCCAGATTCAGCTACTACTCCTAAACAGTTTACACTTGCTCTTAAAAGCTTATGAGTATTCAAACCAAAGAGCTGTGATTGAGGAACATCTGCAATTAATTGTATAAACACATTCCTTCAACTTCAGTTCTATAAGATTATTGAAGCATGACAATATCATCAATAATGAGCAATCACACAGGAAATCAAAGATAAGAATCATCGATCTCAGATTCGTGTAGTTAAACGATATGTAAAGGTGGAAGATGATTACGGAGAAGGTTGCGTGACAGATTCCGAGAGAGGTAGGAAACGGAGAAGCGAGGAGAAGCAGAGAAACAGGCTAGTGAAGGTCTGATGGAAGACGCCATTGGAACGATCCTCATCATCTTCTTCGATGAAGAAATTTGTGTATTAATGAATCTTCAAGCGGTTAGAACCTTTCCTCCGTCGTCGAGGAAGTGACGACAAATGTAGAGATAAAGCTCAATCCCTTATTTTATTTTTATTTTATATTTTTGTAGATTTATATAAATAATTAATATTCTCGTAATATTATTAGACAAATTGTAATTAGTTTGTCAAAAAATAAGTTAATTCGATTAAACATGAGTTAATATGTATGTGATCTATTTAAAATTTATAATTTGTTATTGTGCAGTAGAACTTCAATAAATATTACATAATTAATATTAATAATCACCATAAATTAACTTTAAAAAATGGGTTAAAATTTGGTCACTCAAAATTGCTGTATTTGAAAAGAAAATAATATAAAGTAGTTAACAATAATAATTATAATTTGTTCAATTTTCTCAAAATTTGTTATCTAAATCACAAAACAGTAATTATCCAAAATAATCATTACTATTAATAATCAAAATTTTATTTACATAATTATAAAGAAAAAAATATAAATGAGTTTAACAATACTCATAATAATTTATACAATTTTCCTCAAATTTGTTATCTAAATCACAAAACAGTAATTATCCAAAATAATAATTATTATTAATAATCAAAAATTTTATTTACATAATTATAAAGAAAAAAATATATTTAACATTTTAAAAACAAAAAAAGCTTAGCATCACAAACATGTTATTGGATGAGCTAGTAGTATTCAAAAAACAAAATCATAATAATAATTATTTAAAAAATCAGATTCAAACAATCTGAATCCATTCTCCAACACTAGGAACACCAGTGAAGACAGCAAAGATAAGATAATAACCAGGAGGAGCAACGTTTCCACTAGGAGGAGCCACAGCTTGGATCACATGTGTATCACCACCAACATTATTCACATTATTTATACCTAACATTAACAATCTCATGTTCATTGATACACTATGTGTTGTAAACGCTGGAGCCATCATTGTAACCATTACATTCTCCTTTATTACATTCTCTTGTTTAAGCTGGATCCTTATATCAAACATGTTCCCATACTTAATCTGTTTTGGTGTGTTTACAATTTTTGGTCTTGAGGTGGCAAGAGCTGGGTCAAGGTAAGGTGGTGAGAATTTCTCTATACGTAGTTCAGTTGGGTACTCAACTTCGAATTTGTATCCATCGTTTGTGTTACTTCCACCGATAAGAACTTTACCATCAGGAAGAGCTATTGCTGTTGAATGATACATACGAGGGATAGTGGAAGCAGCTAGGGTTTTGAAACGTTGACCTAATGGTTTAGCTGGCATGTATAAGAGTGGTGAAAGATTTGGTTCTTTACCATTGTTCCAACCTGAACAACCTCTTCTTGCTCCGTTTACTATAAGAACTTCTCCACTAGGGAGGAGCACAGTGTCACTCATTACACGTGACATGGGCATTGTTTCTGTTTTCCATGCAGGTTTTGGACTATTGAGGCTCATTCTTACACAATCTTTTAAGGCCGGATCGTAAATTTTCTTACTATTAGCACGGTAATAAGCGTCTTGTCGTGAGCCTCCACACACAATGACATCGGCAGGGATACTAACCGGGTTTTGAACGTAGAGACGGATGGGAAGAATAGCTGAGGATGCGGAACCAGGGTAGTTACGAGCACCTCCAGGGAGTTGAGGGTACTCTTTGAGTACTTTATTAGTTTTCGGGCTTAGAAGTATAGATCGGTTGTTAGCGAAAATAAAGAGGTTACCATCAGTGTTAAGCCAAACAAATGGGTAAAGATTGTTTTCTTCTGGATCATCGGTTTCTCGAAGAAGTTGCGAATCGTAAAGTTTCTTGTTCTCTTGTCCTTCAGGAAGGATATACTCGTAGTTGAGAGCATCTCGGCCTCCAACAACAATGAATGTACCATCAGGAAGAGTGGCTTGTGTTGAGTACCATCTCTTAGCAGCTAAGGCCTTTGGATACTCCTTCCATACACAAGTATCGCACGCGGCTAGAAACCTAGCCGTGTTTGCTCCTCCTTGGAACCCTCCAGTACTTACTAAAGTTCCATTTATGGTTAAACCTCCAGATGAACACCATGTATCCGTTGAAAGCTGTCATGTTTCCAAAATATTAGATCAACCAAAGGACATAGAATCCGCAATAAACTAACAAAAATATCGGTAGCTTTTTTACAACCTATGACTTCTAAATCTTTATCGGTTGAGATATCACGCTCTTTAAATCCGTTTAATAATATTACATATTTTTACCATTAGGACATAGAATCCTCAATATTAAACTAACAAAAACATCAGTAGCTTTTTCATAACCTATGACTACTACATTTTTACCAGTTGAGATACCACACTTTTTAAACACGGTTAATAATATTAGTAATAATATTTTTACCGTTAGGCCTCTGGTCTTTCCGGTTTCGATATCGATGAGGACAGAGTGAGCCCAACAATCAATTTTATTAGCCTTTTCATCATAAACATGACAAGGTACTCCTGGAGGTAACTTGATTTGTGAAACTCTCCAAATGGTTGCGTCGTAAAACTGGACTTGGTTGATCAACGGCATGAGAATAGCATGCATTGCTGATACACCAGAGTTTTTGAGAAATAACTCGAATTTTCCAGGCCAATTCATCTCAGGCCAATTGATTCTACCTCTGTTTTTTCTGTCTTCAGGTGGGTTTATTTCGGCGGCTTCACGTCTGTTGCCACCACCAACTACAGTATATTCTAATGTAGCATCATTGCTTTGTCCTAAGACAGCCTCAGAAATGGCTAACACCAAAACAATGATAGATAGTATACATAAGAGTCTTTTTGACTCTTTCATTTTTGTTAACTTTGTGGTTTTTTTTGTTTTTTAGGTTTTGCACTTGGCAAATAAGAACTGATATCTCAGATTTTTATTTGTTGTTGTTGAAGAATAAACTCATATCTTTCTGAATTTATAAGTTTCAACTTGTTTATTTTTAACATTATTTTTTTCTGAATGTGTGGTTAGCAAATTATGTCCTCTTTTTTTTGTGTGGTGATTCTGTAAGAAAGGAGAAATATGTGGATATAAAAAAAGTATATCTAAAAATAAGGATTAGAGAAATTTACTTAAGAAAAGAAAATGATCATAATATTAATATTTTTTTTTCTGGTCATGCTCAATATTATTTCATGAATCAAAGTTTATATAGAGATTAGATGTGTCTGATTATAACTATAAATGATCCAACAATTCTGATTTGATTAACCAACCAAGATTTTGGTGTTAAGAGCTCTTAAAGATTACATTTCACTAAACCGGATATTTAAATAAACCATGTAAGCAAAGATCTTGAGAAGACAATTACACTTTTTAAAATGGTCTACTTTACTAAAAGCTCTCATTTAGTGAAATAACAAAAATAAAATCAGTCATGTTATTGATTCGGTAGACATGGACTTTATACTCAACCCAAGACCCGATTATTTATAGAGCATATTTAACCTAACAACACTTATTATTTAGCTAGCAGAGAAATCTCAATCTCTTGAAGTGTTTTCCCTTTGGTTTCAATCACGTTTCGCTTTACAAACATCACTCCGATTAAACAGAAGCTCGAGAACATCGAGTATAGTAGTCGTGGACCAAGTTTTTCAAGCAATCTCAGAAATAGTAAACCCACAAAGAAATTTATCACCTGTTCAACCAGTATAACCAACACTGTTAGGAACCAAAACATAATCGGCAAAATGATTAAGAAAACGACATCGTTTATTACTTACCCAATGCACAGACATACAAAAAGCCATAGCTTTGGCTCTAATTCGACTTGGGAAGATTTCAGGGAGGAGTAAACCTGGTACTGGACCAGCTCCTAAAGAGAATGTTAACACAAACCTGTTTCATAAATGATATTTGTGTTTAGAAAGAAAAAAGAAAACAAATTATGCTTAATAAATTTTAATTTCAAGAAATATTTACATAAGAGTGCCACCAACAGATAAACACAATGCTGGAAAATGTGGTAAGTATGAACTTGTAGCACTAACTTGAATTGCCATTGCTATTGCCTATACACACATCAAAACGATAAAATTCATAAGAAGCAAAAAGAAAAACAAAAAAAAGTACAACGCACCATGCCAATAAAACTCCAAAGGAGAAGAAGCTTTCTTCCTACTTTATCCATCAACACCATTGCGATTAAAGATCCTGATAGTCACAAGAGTTCAAGATCAATACAATTGAAGAAAAAGAGAAAAAGGGAAGAAGAGAAGGCTACAGTACCCAAGAGGTTTGAAATTCCAACAAAGATGTTGGCAAGGTCTGATGGTACACCAGCACTTTTGAATACGGTTGAAGAGAAAAAAAAGACAGCATTTATACCAGATAGCTGTTGCAAAGCAAACAGGGTTGATCCAATAAAAACAACTGCAAAAGGAACAAGTGAATAGCAATGTACTATACAAGAAGAAACATATAAGACACAAGAATCAATGTTTGGTTATATACCTCTTGAATGCCGACCATATACTAGCTCTGAGACGCTCACAACATCTGGTTCATCTGTTTTCTCTAGATCTAGTTTGTGTAATTCTGCCATTGCGGTTTTCACATGAGCCCCTCCTAGAAGCCTCTCAAACTCAGCTTCGGCTTCAACTAGCCTCCCTTGCTGCATAAGATGAAATGGAAATAGGAGCGCTAGTGTAAAATTAAGTGGAATTTCGGGTTCAGAACTCTTTGTTAATTATGAAGCATACCTTGAATAGCCACTGGGGAGACTCAGCGCAGAAGAACATCCCTAGAGCAAGTACTGCAGCGGGTATCATCGATACCCAGAAACAGATACGCCACCTGGGAGCCATAACAATATGAAGTATCAAAAAAATATAATTATGATATAGAGAGTCGTATAAAAATCAGAGATTGTACTAGAGATTGTGATAGATTCTACAAAAGATGAAAGTTTCTTACCAACCAGTGATGGTATGGACTGGGATCCCTATAAAAAGTGCTGCCATCAGTCCCAAACATGTAGCTATCTGTATGAAGCTTCCATATGTTCCTCTAACAAAAGCTGGAGAAACCTATTCAAAAGTTGGAAAATTTGCATAAGATGTCAGATGGCTCCTAACTTGTTGCAGAGTAAGACCCAGAATCAGCTGCATTGATATACCTCTGTCACATAGAGTGCTGCCACAGGTGGGCCAAGACCCATGCCAGTCCCAACCACGAATCTTCCCAAAAGCATCACAGCTAAGGAGTCGCTAATTCCACTGAGAGAAACATATTTTAGCATAAGCAACAAATCAGACTAATGGAAATATCAAATACACATGCCACATCAGAACATATATTACTGACTGGGATGAGAATATATAGGAGAGGGTTGAGAGGTGGTAAAGTTGTTGAGCTATCCCTGGTTGGTTTGGGGGCCTGAGAGAGCTTGGGAGGGTTTAGGGATCTCTACATAAACCCTAGATTACTGGTTCTTTGATTTGCTTTGCAAGATTCATCATTTGTTTAGCATTGTACGTCTTTTCTCTAGTAATGTACTCTTAACAGTAACTAGAAATATGCACTAATACAATGCATTTGAATGAACAACTCGTAAGTCTAACTTAAAAACACACTAGCCAGGAATCTCAAAAAGATCTTTATAGGAGACAGCCTAAAACCAGTCTAGAGTTTAATAAACAGAGCTCGGAGGAAAATTCTGAAAGTTACCTAATAAAAGCACCTAAAATCATAGGCATAGCACAAATCTGAAAGGCTCTGCGTCGTCCAAGTCCATCAGCAACACTACCACTGAATAAAGATCCGATAAACGCACCACCAAGACATACACTAACCACAAGACCTTCAACAAATGAAGCAACATAGTTAAAAGAAATATTGAAAATAGAAAGCACTGAAGGTATATAAGAATAATACCTTCAGATAATGTATCACCGCTAAAACCAAGGTCAGAAGAGATACTTTCAAGTGGTTCATTCACAACTCTGCAACACAACAAAAACATGATCAATAATAATAATAATAATAATTTTGGATTACGAGAAGATTCTGAGCCAAATCCCGTAATCTCCAGACCCGAAATCACATCTCAAGCCTCACTTGATTTTGTGACTTATAAACTTTGCCTAGTGTCATTTTCCAGTAGAGCTAATAATGAACTTGAAGAAAAAAATAAGAGTTTAAAATCAAATCACGAACCCTAAATGGTAACCAAACAGAAACGAAGAAATTGTAGCTACAAAAACGTGTGGGAGTGAACACTTCCATGGAGGATTCGTTTCCATGTTCATCTCATTCTCTAAAACACCTGGAAAAAAAATCGAAATCGTAAGATTCACAAATCATTTTAGTTTCTAAAATTGTAATGCATGTTCATACCTAAGCTATCTTCGACATCAACCATTGGATTATAATCTCTTGATGACATCGTTCTCTTATACATAGACGATGATTCTCGTTGCAGTCCCCACATAAGTCACCTAAGATTATACTCAGTATGAATCAATCAGATCACAACACAAAATATAGAAGCAATCGAAGCTAAATCATAAAAAAAAATTCAAAAATTAGATGATGATCAGTAAATGCAGCGAAAAGCTTTGAAATCAAAGTAGGAATCAAGGAACAGAAAGAACATACTGATTTTGTGGTGGAGAATGAATTTGAGAAAAAATTAAAAGCTTCTTAGCTATTCTTCTTCAATCACAACGTCGAGAAGCATCTGTAAGCGGTGGTTGCTAAAGTGCGCATGTGTCTATGGTGACAAGACGACAAGAACGCTTTATTGAATCATCAAATCTAATACTGCTTTGCGTAAATTTAACGGTTCGCATGACGCAACGTGTCACTTATATATATTTTTGTATATACATTGTTTTATATAAAAAAAACTACTTTATAAAACCAAAAATACCTGAATAAAGGCAATCACAAATTTGTATATACATTGTTTTGTTTCACAAAACACATCCAACCATTAAAGCTTTCTATAAGTTAACCTCAATAAGATCATTTACAGATACTACTAACCCGAGTTCTTCATAGTCATCTTCTATGCAACACTATCATCTAAACAAGTCACTCTTGAAACTTTGATAAACCTACAAACAACTATTAAAACCTCTAAATCACACAGCTGTTCTTCAACCTTTAAGGTAGTGCAAACAAAATGTCATCTTCCATATCAGCTATATCAAACAACGCATCATCATCATCTCCTATTAATGTCTCTGTTTTCCCAAGCTCAGCCTGCAATGACATTATCATATATAAAGAGAAAACACTAAAACTTTGATTTTGATTCATCTTTAGCAAACTACTCACCTTTGTTTGACAATATCTCTTAAGCACACGGTTATATTGCTGGCGAGCTTCTGCAGAATTAGCCATTGATAGAACACGAGAGAAAGCTTCATTCACTGCTCCATCTACTTTTTTCTTACGAAACACCTTTAGAATGTCTTCATCTTCACTGTCTTCTGTAGTTTCCACATCTTGTCTGAACCCTCTTAACCCAACTCCTTTTCTTCTCCATCTTAATACAACCTTATCTAATATCCCTACTGCCCAACAGATAACCTTGTAATGCTTCCTTATTTGGTAACCTCGTACATGAGCCTACCATAAATGTTAATAGAATTCAAAAGCTGCATGATATATCAATGGCTGGCTCTACTACGAAACAACTATGTTACATACCTGGATCTTTACAACTTTCTGACGAAGTTCTAGGAAGTCTTTTCGACCTTTATAACCACGGTACTTCTTCTGAATAGATAAAGCTGCTGAATGATAGTTTCGGACATTTCCAAATGTTAACTTTGACATGGCTGAGATCCCTTCGATATCTTCACAATATATCCCATACTCTTGTAAGCAAGCAGTCATAGCTGCTTCTCTTTGTTTTCGCTTTCTGAATGAATGTGCACGAAAAGCTGACTGGATTCTTGCTGCTGCTTGAGCTGCATTTCTCACTGCAGCCAGTGTGTCTTTCATTGAATCTTGATCCTCACTACCGGGAGGACTTGGTTCGGAGAGGGAACTCACAGTTATCTCAGCTTGCATTTGAGCAGTGTCTTTAGATATCTCGGTTTCTTCAAGTGTGAGCGATGAGAGATGGTCTGTTAACGCCACCTCTGATAGATAACCTGCAAGACCTTTGTGGCCATTAGAAGCTGCTATTGAAGCTGCAGTTTTACCAGCCGGGTCTTGCGAACTGGGATCAGTCACTGCTCCAGCTGATGCCCCTGAAGCTATAAGCGCAGCCACCATTTGTTCACTGCCATAGCAAAGAAAAGAGTGTCAGTTTTTAGATTCAGTTGAAATGACGGTGTTGGTCTACTCTTTAAAAGGCTCCTCACCTCCCAAATCGTGCAGCCCAATGAAGAGCGCTACATCCGTCGATATCACGAAAATCAACACTGACTCCATGACTAAGAATTGGATAGAGTGCCCACTCGTAGCCTAGACCTGCAATCAAATGGATAATGCCTTGTTCTTGTTTTGACAAAGAACAAGATATTTGATCTTCATCTTGGGATCTTGAAGACAGCCATGTATCCAGCTTGTCTTTAAGCAGTTCCTGTATAAGCCAATCAATTGTTTTTGATGACGATGCACTGCCATCTAGGACTGTTTCTATGACATGGCTCCACTGTTCATCATCAGCTTTCAGTTTCTTCAACAACTTATCAATTCCTGACTCTTGGTTACTTTTTTTTCCTGATTGTGGGTTGGATAGAAGTGTTTGCACAAACTTTACAAGTAATAAAAGTTCATCTGGACTTATGGACATGTCACAGGCCTGTGGCTTACTGCACTTAAGGCAACATGTGCCAGGCTTATCGCGATACTCAAATTCCCTTATTTGACTACACGAGAGTCGATCTCCAGAAGTAATGCATAAATTGACTTTTCCAGGACCACATGGAGGGGCTTCACACCGAATAGCACCTTCCTTAATGATCTCAAAAGGAACTTCAACACTCCCAAACATGCAAGACCATGTAGATTCTCTTGGATCACAGAGAAATGATCCAATGATTAACACCTGCATCATCAAAACGTAATTTCAACACAAAAAAACCCAACATTTGTTCCAACCAAGCAAGAATATACATGAAACTAGACTTATCATTATGGGTAGTGTAAGAGATTAGACCTTTGTAGTTTCATTCGCATAACCCCACTCTGGCGAGATGTCCTGGATCGTAAACATTTTTCGATCTGCACCAGTCAGTCTCATTTCTTGCTCGAGAGGCAGCTCGATTTTCCCTCCATTATCCATCATTCTATAGTACTCATCATTATTCTTTGGAGCTCCCAGTGCAGAATAAGAAGCAGGAACTGTGAAAGAATCAAGTTCTTGAGTCAAAAACAATTTAGCTGAAATTTAAGACAACTATCAGAACTGACCGATGTTAAACAAAGTATGAAGCCTAACAGTATTCTTTAGCAAAGAAGATGTCATACATTGCTCAACTTGAGTCTGAGTGTTGTAACTCCAGTTAGAATCATCCTGCACTCCCCCTAACAATCCATTCGCAGAATTTGGCTTGCTTCCCTAGATTACAAAACTTTTACTTGTTAGATTAGAAAACCTACTCTTCAGATGCTATTAGAGACTAGAGAACCACAACACATCTGGTTTATTCGCTGTGTTAGTCTGTATGAGGGTTAACCAAGATATATATGTGCATGAGCTCAGTTCGATACAGTCACTATTATGATTCCTTCTGTTATTTATTTCTGCAAACTAATTAACACATACAAGCAAGTCTCCCTTGTTTGATCCATCATTTCAAAGGTATACAAAAAAGTTACCACAGCACATGCCTCCAGCACATTTTTCCAAGATTCGGACTCTGGATCTCCACTCCCTCCTGCACTACCTGTAAGAAGAATACTTCTTACTCTTCTTAATTACTAAATAACATGACAAGACTTCAAGGTCATGGTGAAGCTACTTTATATAAATCAACAAATCATAGATCTTCCATAGGAACTAAACACTGACTATCGAAAATCAATGATGTATAACTTTGCCATACCTGAACCATTTTTTACGACCATGAGATTGTTTGAATGGTAGTCAGCTCCAATATACCCTCCATAACATCTCTCTAGCTTGTTATTCTCTGGTCTGTGATATACAGTTGCTGGTTGAGCAATGTGATCAATGTCCAAGAACTGGAGACTATCAAGACTTTCGTTTTGAACATAGACTGGATGATCTACAGAATTAACATTATCTTCTCCAATACTAAGTTGTTCCTCAAGCTTCTTCAAAGCCTGCCTAACTTTATACTCAGAATCAGAATAATTCGTACTGCCTTCCAGGTCAGAGTTAACCTCTGCAGTTCCAATGGAGCTTGGACTCGAAAAGAGAGTTGAAAGAACTGGTGAGAATTGCAAAACTTGTCCACTAGTTTGTGTTCCCTGAAAAAAGTTAACCAAACCATCACATCAATATCATACAAAGAAACTAAAGTTTCACTTTTAGTATAACAAATATATCTTATCATAGGAATTACCTCTTTTCGATCGGTTACATCCCTGTAATGAACAAGAACAATATGTTCGTATTCCCTAATATAAAGAACAATAAACTTATGTTACATTTTTTGAGAAAACTAGGAGTATAACACAAGTATAATACATGACTCACGGATCTAACATCCAATAGATACGTCTCTGAAAGTTATGATCAGGTTCTCCATGTGCATAATAACAACTCAAGGCTTCGACGCTACCCACCTATTCTCAAACACATCAAAAAGACTCATTTAACAACATATACTTCAGCTGAAATGAGATTATGTAATAGTATTAACAACTACTACCTTAAGTCGTTCATGAGCTTCTGCAATAGCTCTACCATCTCTTTTCTTACGCCATTCATGACCATCTTTACGAAAGAATTTAAGAACCCTTTTATTGAAAAGAAACAAAGACCCACCTGAGACAGTAATTGAGCAAAATTAATCAACACAGAATATAAAAAAATCAAACTTGTAAAGTCAGAGAACAAAGTCAAAAAACTTACTTGTAGGCTTTTGAATAGCCTTATGAGTAAGTTGATATCTTTCATAATTCTTCAGTATAAAGAAAACTTCAGGAGGTTTCAACCAACGGGTCTGGGCTTCTTGGTATAAACTAGTAATATCATATTCTGAGATTTAACAAACAAATACGAAAGCTTCAAACTTTAGTCATTGAAAAAAAACAAAAAAAGGGGAAAATGAAGAAAAACCCAGAAACTCACCAGATTGCATAGTGATTAGGGATTGATAGAAATGGTGAAATTGAAGTCGTAATCAATCAAATAAGAAGAGATGATGATAAAGAAGTTTGACTATGAACTGATTGAGAAAGAATCTGAGGATGATTCCGACAGAGAGCTACGAAGATGGAAGGTAATGCCAGGTAGAGAAATTATCCTCTGCGGCGCTTCTTATATTAATAAAGTGAGGACTATTGGTCGGGTCAATAATTGATATCCACGTGTTCTGATCTTAAGTCTTTGGACTATGGAGAATAATTTACCGAAGTAGCCTTACTCTTGTTTGACTTTGATCGTACAGAAAGAGACTAGAGCGCACGACGACAAGTGAAGATATCAACTTGCTCTAGTCAAAACCTTGAGGGTATAATTGTCATTGTCATTAACTTCTTATGTGATTTGAGAATAAAACACGTGTGTTGATAAACACTTTGCAATATAATATAGTTTGGCTATAAAACATTTAAAAGAAAGTGAATTAGGTGAACAGAAATTTAAAATATATTTATAAAATGATAAACTTAAAGGTTATTGTTAAAAATTTAAAAATAATAAAGAATACTTTAAAATAGTTAGAAGTAAGTATAATATTGTCTAGTTGAGTAAGGTAAGTATTTTTATATTTGTACTGTCTTTGTTTTATATGTAATTATATTCTCTATGTATGTAATTCATATTTTATATGCATGCAATTTTTGGTCCAATATTTTTCTTATAAATATTAAATTCGAAATTTGTGGTTGAGATATTTTTTTTTCTAAATATATTTTAATTCATTTGAAATACATAGAGCTTAAAGTCGTTGAATAAGAGAATGATAAAAGCTGGCAAATAACACAACATAATAAACAAACATACACTTAAGAACTTTAAAGCTTTTTTAAACCATGATAAAATATCTTTTACATTAACTTAAGAACTTAAATTTTAATATTTGTCACAGTTTACACTAAACCATAAAGAGCTTAAACCGGAGCAGTAGGAGTAGTCTTGGGTTTTAAAACCTTACGAGCCTCCTCGAAGTATTGGTTAGGATGGTTGATTCCAGTATCCAAAGATGCACCATAAACAGCTTCAAAGGTTATAGTACACGCCAGCTTAACACCATGAATACATAATGAGCTTCTTAGTCATTGCAAAAAAATCGAAGAAAAGACTAAAGGTTTAGATTAAGATAAATCACCTGATAATGTTTGTTCTTCACTTTATCCATTACATCTTCCATTCCACGAGAACTCAATCCCATTCTACTAAGTGCAGCTCTCAAGTTCTCAGCACTACCAGAAGAATGCATCAGATTCATTACAAAACAACTTCTGCTGAACATAAGGAGCAAAAGCCATTTATACACTTGACTGAACTGACCTGAAATGTCTATAAGGACAGCCATGATGATCACCAACACCAGGAGCTGATGATATGATCTTTTGACAAGCATAAGGTGTATAATCCTGCAGTATCAATGTGAATTTGGTATCACAAGCTGAGATGGGAATGGCCTAAAAAGGATTTATTCTTAGGTTCTTACTGCTCTCTTGCCTTCCTTCCCATAGTTATGGCGAATAATATATGCATACTCTTTATCAAATCTCTCAGAGCCAACCTTAGAATAAAGAATGATGAAAAATAAATAAGTATCTAATAGATAAAACATTTGCTTAAATCATATTACCTTTTTTGTGAACTCTTCTCTCCAAAAGGTTAAGGCATCATCCAGCTTCAGACCTACACCCTACACAACGATATACATGTTTATTTACTAAGATATGAATCTATCTGCATCATGTTGTGTTCATAAGGGACTAAACTTGACAAAGAGGAAGAGAGATTAACCTTCAAGAAAAGACCTAATTGCATTCTTCCTCCATGTTTTAGATGATGATTTTCTCGAATCTGTATATAAACATTCACAAGTTACAGTTTCATGAGAGCAAGATATGTAATAAAGAACTAGAAGACATGAAGAAGCTTACTTTGTCAAATAGATGTCTCATACAAAGAGGAAATGAACTCTTGGAGACTTGATCAATGTCCTTAAGTGATATGCCAGCGCATTCATTTGACTGTAGAGAGGGATCTTAACAACTTCATTGATTTCAAATCTATAAATGTAATAAATACCAAAGTTTCAAAGAATGATGATTCTCACCTGAGAAAAGTCAGGACCTAAGTAGCTTGTAGATAACGCTTCAACTATCTGGATGATAACAAAAATAAGTTAAAAAGAAACATGGGATAGAGAATAAAGCAATTTTTATTTCGGTGTGGTTCTTACTGGAGTTAGTCTGTCTTTTTCTCGTTCTCGAATTGTAGTTGCCCATTTTCTGCAAACCAAATTTTGTTAATGAACACTACACTGATGATATTAAGATGAGATATTTCATATAAACAAGAGTAACCTGTTTGTCAGAATAAGAGCCTTTGATAAATGAGATCGAAATTGCGTGACAACAAGGGAAACCAACTGCTAGGAGAAACAATGAAATACGAGTTATCGAAGGAGACCGACACTAAGGATAAGTTATGTTTTTCAAAACACATGACTTGCCTGACTACCAGCTACAAAGGCAAACCCTTTCTGTAATAAAACTCTACGGCTAGCTACAAGGTCAGGAACCTCTTCAAAAGGAACCTTTCTCAAGTGACAAAATAATAATTGATTCAGATAAAAAACTTGTATCTTGTATTTAACATATATGAAGAAGTTTAAAAGAAGAAACCTACCTTGTAGTATATATGTTCATCTGCAAAGAATAAGAAGGACGAGAAACTTTTCATTAGAAGCTATACAAATATTGTAAAGATAAATCACCAAACATGCCACTACTATGTTATGCTAAAAGAGAACATAAGCACACTCAAGATGAGGATACACAACAGAGCTAAGAGATAGAAGAAGATTCTAAGATTTAATATGAGATTATTACCAGTAGGTGAACTTTGACCCAGTGAACGTGTCACTTGCCATAACTTCTCCTTCAAACTCTACAAATGATCAAAACATCAATTTCTTCATCTCTTCAATCATGGAATATTCAATTAAAATGTATACTTTACCTCAAGTTCTGCTCCTATAACTGCCTTATAGGGTAGTCCAAATTCTCCTACTGTTGCTCTCTTTGAAGAAACAAAACCCAAACTTTACAGTTGAATACACATCCCAACAACATCCAACAAAAACAAAGGAAGTAGAAGAACCTGAGCTTCAAGGTTTTGAAGCCGGAATCTATGACGAAAAAGAGCAGTTTCCATACTAAGAAACCATTTCTTCAGTTCATCCCTTAAACCAAACAACCAACAAGAATTAAACTAAAAAGTAAAATCTAAAAACTAAATTAAAAACTAAGGCATAAGGCAACGAGCTTACGATCTACAAAAAACGAGACGCAATACGAAATGTGAGATTATATCTTTATTGATCATTTCTGAAACATCTGAAAGTCTCATATTTTCTTTCCACAAAGCATCAACCTACAATTCAAAGTAATGAAATTGAATAAATAAAATCTGGAAAAAAATTGAAGTAGCAATTTAAAGTTTTATGAACTTACAAAATCATCCATTTCATTAGGATTTCGTCCACGAGCCAATCCATCTGAGATTCCTTTCAGAACTATCACAAAAAAAATCACAATTTTTTCAAAAGCCCAGAAAGATTCTTATCGAACTATCAAAAAATTTTGGATGAGTTTGATATAAACCTTTTAGACGATCGATGGCGAAGAGTTCAAACTCTTCTAAGCGGACTTCCATTGGTGGAGCTGTAAAATACAGTGGAAGCTTGGGACTTGAAACGACATCATTAGAAGCTGTTCTTTTCTGAGGCAGTATTGGGTTCATTTTTTCTTCCTCCTTCTTCACCGTTCTCTGTTTCGGAGCACTTGAAGCATTGCGGTCGGGAAAGAAGAAAGGTTAATGGAAGAAAGCGCGGGAAAGTTGCAGTCTGAGGAGCGGGATTTTTCCTTGTTGGGCTTATTAATGGGCCAAGAAGATAAAAGTCTCTAAATTAGAAAAATAAACCAATTGACCAAAATTTAAAAAATTCATCATAAGTTTATGTTGGAGTTAGATAGTTTGGAGACGTATTAGGCTAAAAAATACTATTCGAAAAAATAAATTTAAATGTTATGTATAAAGATTAGTTTTAGTAATAGATTATTTTTAAAAACATGTTATGTATATAGATTAATTAGATGTAATGAGACTATTTCTAAACACACAAGTGTTCCTCAACATTTGATCCAAAAACCAGTTAAACCCCTATAAAGACTCATTTACCCAAAATGTTTCTAATTTTATCATGACAGTAACAACGACTTGGGTGTACAAAGAACATAACCAAAAGAGTCAACTAGTACGACAAGATCCACGACGACCACAAAGTAAATAAAATAATTTTTGCATTATTAATACAACAGAGCCACCCAAATATAAGACATGCATAGAAGAAACTTGACTGACGACGGCTGCTACATGGACTGACATTACGACACACCCGCTTGATCAGACTCAACCTTCTCAACCCCCAAACATGTCTACGACTCACTGGAACAGACCAACAAATTATTAAAAAAATAAACACTGCTCAGAGATTTCCCTTCACCCAACTCTAACATGGGTTTAAAATTTTTGTAACAGTCAAGAATCAAATCATTGATAAACAAATAACCTCTTCTTTCATAAGAAATAAAATCTACACAGGCTATTACATCTATTAATAAAGAGATGTAACCACATAGATACATCGCATGACAAACCTGGTCGTTCTCTTCTTGTGCATGTGAAGGAGATTCATTCGACTGATCCCCTGGTTTATCGGCTCCACAGTTTTGCCTGTTGCATTTGCTCCTGAATGGATAGTTTAGATTTCCACAGTTGTCACATTTCCAACTCCCTTCTGGTGCTTTTTGTTCTGATCAACAATACATTTCACTATTATCAGTTTCAAAGTTTATTCAATTAAGCTGTAATGTTTTAGATTTTTTTGAGAGGGGCTTACTGGAAATTTTATCTGAGCTTCCACCTTGCTGCAATTATAAGATTTAAAGGTCAGAAATTAAAAAAAGAAAAGTAAGCCAGCTGTTGTTTGTTCCATAGCCAAACTTAACCAGTCAAGCCTTAGGTTTCAAATTAATGTATCTGTTCAACAGTGAAACTGAAACAAAAAGTAGCACAAACCTGGGACCCAGGCTTTGGAGTGTTGCATTTCCTCATGTTACATACAATTCTGAATGAGAAATTAACATTACCACAATTCGGACATGTCCAATCATTATCACGAGTTGAATCTGTAAATAAGCACAGAGAAATATAGCAAGGTGGCTACATTATTAAACATATAAAGACAACCTTTAAACCTGACAGGTTCAAAAATGAGAAAAACTTAAACCTCTTTTTTGTGATTTTTCATCTGGAAAGAATCCAGGCCTTTGCATCTGCAAAGAAATTGTTAAAAAATTTCATCTCATGTTACAAGTCCATTAACTTATAAGATCTTGCATATGATCATAACCAAGTATCTTACTGTTAGTCTGTTATACATACCATAGCAGCAGGACCCATGGCCATACCAAGGCCATACCTGTCCATTGGTGGAGGCATTCCATACATACCTCCTGACAAAAAAAACAATAACAATGCATCATCCAATTTAGAGACATGTAAAATGATTGTATTACTGGAAGCCAAAATCTGACTAAAAGATGCATACCACTTCCCATCATAGATCCTCCATGGTATGGTGGTGGTCCAGACATATGTAGTGGCCTGTAATGAGCTCCAGCAGGAATTCGGCTATTATAGTTAAACTGATAAGGTGAACCCCCAGAGAATGGGACGTCATAAGGAGGCATAGACGACCCATTATAGACAGAAGATCCATATGGCGAGCCACCCATATATACTGAAGGGGAACCCCCGGATCCTATATATGGCCTTGGTGATGAGAAACTTTGAGGAGGTTGCATGGGTTTGGGAGCAGACTTCTGTTACAGATAGACAGAAAAAAGGCCATCAAAATACAAGGAAGAAACAGCCAAGTAGATAATTATTTAGCAGAGATCATAAATTGCCACTTAGGAGATAGACAGCATATGGATTATAAACTTAAGAGAATCTCTTCTAGTTCCTTAAATGAAATCAAATTACAAAACCTAGAACCAAGCGATTGTTCATGAGAATCCCAGCACTCCTACATGACACGACAAGACTCAAAAAAAATCCTATAAACCTTCACATTCTGCTAATCCTGTATTTAACCTATCAACGTCCAGCAACATCTGTTGGTACTGAGATGGCACTGTGGCTATCGCACAGCTACAATCTCCATCACAGAGACTACAGTAAACACAATAGACTGACCAAAGACATAACACTAGGTCTGGTCTTCCACTTCAGTTCTTATTTTTAATAAACACCTGTAAATCCTTATCAAACTACTCACTCACCATCCTGACTATCTAAAAAAGTCCCCACTAACAGATAAGAAAAAGATTATGGTTATATATCAAGACATGAGACAAAAGCTCTAAATTCAGCCCATGCCAACTGCCAATTACTATTTGGAAAAAAAATCTCTAGTAGGACTAAACAGTAAACACAAACTTTTTTAGAGTAGAAAGACATTTTTGAAGCTACAAGGCAATATTACTTACTCCATTGTGATCTGAAGGTCTAGGCTGAGTACAATTACGCATATTGCAAGTTGTCCTGAATGAAAAATTGACATTGCCACAACTAGGGCAGGTCCAATCATCTTCTCTGCGTCCCCCTATCCACAAACAAAAGAATAAACCAAAAAGCTAATCATATCTATAGTATGAAAAACATACAGTCTGAAATCTAAAAAACCTTTATAAACACATGCTACCACGACAAATACCTTACTAAGCAATGAAAGTAACTGACCAGAGACTTAATAAAACCGAAACAATAATAACCTATTTGTGACATTTAACAGGGCAATTTATCAAATATGTCAGCATAATTTGATTACACATGGTAAAATTTACAATAGTAAAAGCATGCAAGACATCAAATGCAATGTACACACACAGAGAAGCTATCTTCAGGTATATAGACTTCGAATAATCCAAACTATATATCTTCTCAACACAATAATATAGTTTTCGAAGCAAGAAATTGCACATACCGTCAGTTCTGGCACGCTTAGCTGCTGATGAGTTTCTGTTGTCTACCTACAAAATTGAGAGGAATAAACCAAACGACAAATAAATCAGTGTTACGAGGGAAAGATCTCCAAAACTGAGTCAGAAACGCACAATTAGCAATTGAAATTGAGTGATTCGATGTGATTTTGGTAAAATGTATGCATCGAATCGATCATAATAGAGTTTGTTTCAGTGTCAGATCTGCGAAATTAAACCCGAACACTATAAGAGGGTTGGACACTATACCTGAGACATAGCGGTGGAATGGTCTGCGAAGAAGCGGGACAACCGGAGAAGGAAACGACGCNAGTTCGACAGGAGCTAGCACAGGATGGGTGGATTTTATATTTTAACGAGAAAAAATGAAAATTGCTTGAAATGTTTACTAATTATTTTGAGAGAAATTAGCCCAATTTATCTTTGAAACAAAACTTTATACAAAATAAATATTAAGAGGGGTTTATATTGGTTCTTATAATTACAAAAAAATTTAAATTTAATATTACTAATTTTTTTTCTCAACAAAAAAGTCTTAAATGAAATTTAACTTTTCTTATTATAATTAAGTAAATTTATTTATTTTTTGTAGTTTTAAAATTTTGTCTGTAATCATTAACACTTATGAATAAAATTTTGTCATTTACTAAAATTATATTCGTAATATGGTATGCGTCAATTATTTTCATAAAAATTTATATTTTTTTATATATAAATTTTTAGTGATATAATTTTAAGTTATTATTTTTTATTCTTAAGTTTATTTTTAGGGTTTTTAATATACATTTATAGTTTTTTTTTATATAATTTATAGTATATCTAATATGATTATAATATTATATTAATATGTACTTTTAATATTATATGCCTCCTATCCAAAAAAAATTTGATATACGAAAATTCTCTTTTATATGAGAAAAATATTTACTTTGTGTGTTTAGATTCAAAATATTTACTTTATGTTTAAAAAATTAACGCAATTGTTATTTTATATAATTAATAAATTTATCTATTTTTCTTGTTATCAAAATCTCACCGAGTTACAAAATGGTAATATTAAAACTTTAAAAGGTTAGGAAAAATGAATAATTTAACACTTGACGTTTTACTCAAAATAATTATATTCTTCTACGTTTCTCCAATCAAAGTATCACTAACCATGACGGAAGATAAAATATCATGATATTTAACGTTACTAAAATATTTTAATATAGTTGTATAGAATTTAGTTTAAAAGGACATGATAACCATATTTTTTATTTGTATACATAATATAGTTATCATGTCCTTTTCAAGCTAAATTATGTACAATTACACAATCAAAATCTTTGGATATTTTACTAAAAATATAGAAATTTATAGGAATTGTTATATATAATTCTACGTATTACTCAGTATACACTTTTCTATATGTATATAAACTATATATTATATCATTACTATTAAAGATATTTAATATAAATATGATAAGAGTCAACTATATGTCGGTCTATACCATTATGATGAATAATATTTATGTAATTAAATCCCACTTGGCTCATTATTTATATATTTCAACATCAAATATGAGGTTTAAATAGTGGAAAAAAAATATGAGGTTTAAATTTCATATAACATAATTTATTACAGATAAAATTTAATAAAAATTAGAAAGTGTTGCATATCAAATTATTATTCATGGTCTATTGAGCACATAACTCATTTATCATATCCAACCTATTAATCATAAAATATCGTACACATATTGTCTATATTAAAAATGCCAAACATAATTTTTAATAATTTCTAATAGAAGTAGCTGAACCAATTGTGACCACAAATACAATCAACCCAATTATTTGTATATTACATATTTACATATATACATAACATAAGACGATAAGTATATATTAAATATCTTATATGGAAATGTTTTTGAAATGGGCAAAAAAATTTTGTCTATATATTGATATCATTAATTATTTATTACATATATTTATAAGAGATACAAAATGTCCTAAAATATCGAACCGAACCAAAAATTATCAAACCAAACTCTATGAAAATTTATATACTAAAAATTTGTGAACTTGAACCGAACTATTTAATTGAATCACGTAAAAATTAATGTATTTAATTTGATGTATAATATATTAAAAATAATAATTTGTAGTAGTTAGTTATAGTTAATTTTGTTATAAGTATTTATCCTAAACCAAACAAAAAATGAATTTGAATCCTAACCGAATAAAATGATTTTCTTAAGATTCTGAACCGAACCGATAGGAATAATTTAATGTCTTCACCAATCATCTTTATTTACAAGAATTTTATTTTATAGTAATATTTTCTCATACGTTAAACAACTCACCAAATTTGATAATTTTACTATTCATAATTTCGATTGCCAATAATATTTTTTAAAGTTTGTCCAATAATATGTACATAGACACGTTCTTGGTTGAGATTTATTATTACAATTAAATGGATAAATTTAGTTATAAAGAACAATCAATCATACGTGCCATAATAGAGACCGACGTGATTCAGATTCGTTGACTCTCTCCATTACCATTATTTCTCCACCTTCTCTTCCGATCCCTTTACCTTGTATAACCCACCGAGTCATCATCACCTTCTCTCGCCAAACCCAAAAACAAACATGACTCAAGACAAGTCAAAAGTCTCCAAGCACCACCACCACCACCTTCTAGAACGACCATGGTTCATCATGGTGGCTTTAGCTGGTCTTGTATGTGGAACACTTCTCATCATAAGCTTCGTCAAAGCCACAAACAACACTTTATCACTATGTTCCACGGCTAAGAACACAGCTAACTCCATAGCTGAATACTCAGCCACACCAATCCAACTCCAATCCATTGTTCATTACGCAACTTCACGCACGGTCCCACAACAATCCTTTGAAGAGATCTCAGTTTCTTTAAAAGTCCTTAAAGATCGTCTCCCTTGTAATTTTCTTGTTTATGGGCTGGGCCGTGACTCTCTTATGTGGGCCTCTCTTAATCCAGGTGGTACTACAGTGTTTTTAGAAGAGGACCCTGAGTGGATAANCGGCCGTCTTCTTTCAACCTATAGGTCCGAACCTATGTGTACACCGGCTAAAGCTTTCCCGATCCGGTACAACGAAAAGTGTCCATTAGCGTTGACTTCACTCCCTGATGAGGTCTATGACACAGAGTGGGATCTGATCATGATTGACGCACCAAAAGGTTACTTCCCTAAAGCGCCAGGGAGGATGGCGGCGATATTTTCATCAGCCGTTGTGGCACGTAACCGGAAAGGTAACGGCACGACGCATATCTTTCTCCATGACATTGATCGGAATATAGAGAAGGCTTATGCTAATGAGTTCTTATGCGAGAAGTATAAGGCCAACTCTGCAGGTAGGCTTTGGCACTATGAGATACCAAACGCTGCTAACATGAGCGACCAGCCAGGTGACCGATTTTGCTAAATTGCGCCTTGACTTGGCCTTTGTTATTTGTATTAATTTAAAATGCGCATTGTTCTTTACAGTTTAAAATAATTTTAATTAAATATACCAAATATCCAGAGGTTTTATCATTATAAAATAAATAGTGTATTCTAAAGGTATTAATTGTTGTTTGTTTCATATGGTTTCATGAGTTGTAGTTTATGCATTTGGTTATATAAAATAGAAGTATCCAAAAAAAAACAAATTATATCTGCATGTGTGCTTGGAATTGGACATTGGCCATATTTTTAGTGCAATTTGAAGATTGAATAATTGATAATTGGATCAGCCATCTTGGTAATTAATTTTAGAATCTCAAAGCACAACATTAATATAACTAGAGTGTATTAATGAACATATGAAATGATAAATTACGTTATTTTAATATGAATTTAAAAATATTTTTTTTAAAATTTAAATTATTAAATTAACGATTTTTAAAAAATTTAATCAAATCAATTATTACGAAAAATATTATAAGAATTTGATTTGAAATTTTGAGTTAAAATTTGAAGAGATTTTATCATAACCTAATAATTTTAAGTGAGATTTCATGTAATTCCAAATTAATCATAATTTATTCAAATTATCTAGAATCTTGATAAAACCTAAATATTACTAAATACTCTATAAAAATTACTCTCATAAATGTATGATTTTCAACAATATGAATGCTAATCTTGGAAACAAAATTAATTTATTGTGTAATTAATTAACTTTATTGTGTTTTTATTTATTTTAAATTAATTTTATAATGACTTTTTTGTGTTTTTGTTTTGTTTATACTAAATTTAACTCAAACCGTAAGATTTTATCACGTTTTTAATTCATATCTTCAAATTTATGTTTCGTTATATAGATAAACACAAACAAAATATCCAAATCTATAAAAAAGATTTTAGAAGAATACAAGTCAAAATTGATCATATACCATGTGCAAATTCATTGACGCATTTTTATAATTGACCATTTCATTACCGTAACAAATTAATTTTATTTTCACCAAAGTTAACATTAATTATAACAAATTAATTGCTGATACGTCAGTAGTCACGTCATCTGTTATTCCAGAGTTAATAATCAAGCACATCCCATCTCATAATTAAAAATAAAAATAAAAAATCTTAAATGAACGCTTACATATAGTAATTGGGCCACAACATAACCTATTAGGCTAATTACGTTGTGAATTGGGCTTAAGCCCACAAATGAGCAAGAGTTTGCGGACCCAACCATCAAATTATATCCGCGAATTGACAGATTGATATATGTATATAGATTGAAAATTTATGTCGTAATCAACAAGATTGATATATGAATAGGCTTCAATTATAACCTTTTATATTGTTGGAATTATCTCACATTTTTTATCGAAATACTATCTATCTACTTAGACACATCACACATTTGTAACTATAGAGATATACACTAAAAATACGATATCGTGTCGGATACTTCGTTGTTACTAAACTATGTAATTTTTAGAAGTATTTATATTTTGTTATCTAATCACAAATCTTTGATTTAGAGTTTAAGGTTTAAATAGGTTAGTAAAGTGTTTAATGGTTATTTCATACTAAGTATTAACATTTTTTGTTGTCATACATGCCAATAGATTAATATGTTCCTCAAACAAAATTCGTTACTAAATTATTAAAACAATATATATATATATATAAATAAGAGATATTTTCAATTCTTTTTCTCAGATGTTCACATATTTTATATCATATATTAACTTTATTAGTTAAAAATACATGCAACTGTTTACTAACTACTCGGCATGCCATTATATATTTTTCACTATGAGACAAATGAATAAATATTATTCTTAAGTACATACATAAATGGTTGGTTAGTAGAAAATGAAATCAACAGTATTCTAACATGAGTTCGATAAATTTGTTGAAAATTAGATACCGACCACTAAAATTTGATTATTGTAATGAAATTTTGAGCAATAATGTTTTTTTAGACCTAACTGTTCTATCACCTTTCGTTATCAAACTCAAATCATAAGGCCAAAGTTTAAAAGGCGGCGGTTGTATATGTCATTACCATATATAATTAGCTCTAATGTGATTGTAAATAGATAATATTTTTCTAGTTTGAGTCAACAAAAAAGGGTTTAGTGAGTAGATTAAAGTTAGATGAAAGGGCACTCTCAAGCTCTCATCAATCCCATATCAAGATGATAAATCACGTATAAATTAAATACATTAAGTAATTCATATAGAAATATGATAATTTAAAAAAAAAAAAATAATAAATCCGTAATTGATAAAATACGAAAAATGGCCAGAAGATAAGAATAGCAAAACTGGAAAGTAGCCTTAAACGTGACAGCCAAAATCTCAAGTGTGTTTCCTAAAAATCAGACAAGTATCAATTAAGTGTTTTGTCCCATGAAAATATTAGTCCAATTAATGATGTTCCCTAAAGTAACTGTATGGAAAGTGTCATACTAAACTGCTACTAATGAGTTTCACCACGATGCAATTGTTACAAATTAAAAAATATAAAAAAATTCAGAAATTTTAGTATACACAGATAAATTTATCTATTCTAGTTTTGCATGTTGTCCATTATAAAAAATAACGTATTTGTAGAATTGTTAAAATTTGAATTTTGTATATAAAGTTTATCCATAATAAGATATCGTATATAGAAAATTGTCAAAAAAATATTTATGTCGAAAAATCATTAAAATAAAAATTATTTTTATATTTATAAAAAAAAACTTTAATAATAAAAAAATATCCAATTAGCTCAAACTCTGAAAATACCAAACATTTGTTCAAAAACACGTGTTAGACGGCTTATTTGGCTTGCAGTTTATGCTTTATATGAGCTCAACTATTTTGTGTTCATCCTTTATTATAATAATAATAAAGAAATCATTTCTTTAATCTAGTGTTCATGCATCAGATGTTCACTATCTTACTATTTTTAATACTAAATTTTAGCTTAATCGGTTCCTGATAAGAACTCCAACTAAAGGATATATATACGTTATCTTAATCGTTATTATAACTGTTATCCAAATAGACTTCACATATAAATAATATTTTCTAGATATTAAAGAGAAGAATGAAAAAAAATGCTGAGCTGACCTTACAAAGAAATGATTAATAAACTTTGTTGTAGGTTCATGTGACGTTAATGTATATATGTATATGAATACTTTTCAAGTGGTTGATGAGTTTAGGTTAAAAATAAATATTTTCATAAAGTGAGGCTAGTCTTGGTCTGTGCCAAAATCAAATTTGATTATTAGAGATATTAATCAAAGTATAGATTAAATCTTATTTAGTGTTACTTTTAGTAAGTAAGTACAATTTGGCGTAGTGTGTATAGAAGTTACTAACCATCTAGAACATGTTACATCAATTGGAAGGTTCTGTGCTTTATAAAGTAAAACAGTTCATAGAGGTAGCCAGGAACAAAACTAGAATTTAGGTATGGTAAAAAATAATATTGAATTTATGAGATGATATGACATGTATTTGAGTTCAAGTTTTTTTGGGAGATCTCAATAGTTAATTTGCTAATGATAAATAACTAATATTTATTTTGGTAAAAGACATTTGAGGAAATGATAAAATAATAATACTTATAAAAATATGAGGAAATATTTAAGACTTTTATATATTTTTAATGTGATTTTAAAATATTGTTATTTGGTATTATTGTACATAAACATATCATTTAATGTGCTAAATAATAATATAAAACTCAAAGATACTATATTGCACATATATAATGTCTTATGTAATGAAAATACATATGTTATATAAACTTTAGAGTAATTATATATAAAGTAAAAAGTGATTTTGTATGTCAAACATTAGCAATTTAGCAGACCAAATAATTGTTCTCAAACAGAATATGAAAAACCACTATACCAAATTTACCAATCATTTCTTATCCAACAAAAAATAAAGATTTTTTCTTACCATTTTACTTTATAAAACTAATTAATAAAGCATATCAACCATAAGAGATATATATACTTTGATCATATAATTAAGCTAAATGATTATTATTATTTTTGAAAAAGAAAAAAATACTAAGGGATAACTTAGAGGAAGGTTAAGTTGATTCACTTATCATACACGTAAAGATTGTCCAAGAAATAGCAAGCATAAAGCAATGTTTAAAGAGTCTTCTATGAAGCTTTCACGTTCTTTTGAAAAACCCTAATTGTAACTTTACTTAATACCGTTGACATACGTCTTGAATTTATCATTTCTCAGCCTCTCGTTGATCATGTGACCATGTTTTCTCTCAAATGTTATTATCCCAAGCTTTTCTTTATTACTACTTTTGTCTTAATTACGTAAAAATAAGTAAAAGATTGGATTCTATAGACGTTTCCTTTTTCTTTGGTCAACAAATTAATGCTTTGTTTAGTGATTAAGTATGTTACAAAAATAATACACTACTAAGACTTTAAAAGTTGCTGCATGTATCAGTTCAGATCTATGATAGATATATATAAACAAGAATGCTCCTAAAAATATAGACTTATAAACAAATTCAGAAAAAAGTGACCATCTAATATTATCTTAAATGGACCGAGACTAATTTTTCACTTGATAATATTAATTTTAAAATATATTGTTTTGCTTAGAAAAATTAGAACAAAATACTATCAATGGATCCCATATGTTTGAGCTTAGATTTTGACTTTTGTTTTTTTTTATATTTCCCCGACTCACTAACAAAAGGCTGTATATAATAACTAAGTACATAAGTTTGACTTTGACCCAAAAGAAGACCTATATGTACACTTGTACAGCAAAAAGGAGAGAAAAGAAAACAGTATTATTAGCAACTTAGCAAGTAGCCAAATTATTTGAAGTTGGATTCGATTTAATTTTATTTATTTATTTATTCAAAAAAGTAAAACATATATTATTATGTAAATAGAGAAATGATGAACAGAGAATGTTAGGATAACTTAAATGTTACTCAAACATAAATTGAAGGAAGCACGCCTTCTCTCTTCTCTCTTTTTTTTGTTTCAGATATATTCATGGGACCAACACTTATTTACTTTACTATTTTTAATTTAGTAACCAAATTTTTAATACCAGACAATATAAGCTTGTTCGAATTATATCATATTATTTCATTTTTTAACAATTTGCACCTTAATAATCATTGGAAAATATTTGTTTGGAATTTATAATTTATAATAAGTGAGTTAGCCACAACGTTAAGTTATGTATTTTGTTTCCTTATCTCATTTATTATTATTGGTTCGTTACGCTAAATTTTCACAAATCCCCACTTTTACATGTCTTCATGTGTGTGTACACATACGTTAAGCCACGAAGTATGCTTCATGCATACGTGTTTTTACATTAACACTTTAAACATAACTTAAACAAGTTTGATTTCTCAAGACTCAAGAGTGGTCGCATTATTTTAAATTATTGTAAGTTCTCTTAGAGGATCTATTACAATAGAAGGAAATGATAAAGAAAATAAAAGAATACTGTTTCTCGAGTTTTGTAGCCGTTTTAAGTAATTAGCATTTAATGCTTTTAATGAACTCATCCATTAACAGATTCCACAAAATCAAACCAAGAGTCAACCTTGAGATAACCGATAACTAAAACCAACACATTTGATATTTGTGTATCCAATTTTGTAACACTGTAATAACATCTTTTAAAACTAGTAGAGGCTGTGGAGTCATGTTCTTGTTAATTATATAAATCCTCTTAGCTTTGTATTTTCATTTATCCAAGAATCACGCTTCTGATGTTCCTTGTGGACGAAGATATTTAATATTTTACTTGATCCGTATATACCCAAATAGTGATATAAAACGAGGCTAATGCATGCGCTATATCTCGATTTTCTACATTATATAAATATAAATTAAATTAATCACACAATATATATAGATTTGCACGTAGATTACTGCTGCATGTGTGGGGGATTACTTCATATTCCAAGAACAAATGTCTCACTCTTGCCTTTAAAATAAAATAAACTTAGTTGTATGAAATTTGCATTAACACTTGGATTGGAGTTTACTTGATTGAACAATAAGTCTATAAGGATACTATTTAATAGAGATATGTGGTTCCACCAACTCCTTATAATATAATCAATCTTATCTTCATCTCTACCGTACGCTACCTGACCAATCCTCTTCGTCTCCTACTATACACGTTAAAGATAGATTCAACCTATAGTGTTAATTAGCTTTGTTTTCATTTTTTTAGAGGAAGCTTTGTTTTAATGCTTTCAACTTTTTGTTAATTTGTTACTTACATGATCACTGTACATTCTCTTTTTCAAACTTGTTACATTTATACGTACATTTATCAAATTTTAAATCAGAACCCCTTCATCAGTACTCAACGTATCAATGCAACATCATAAAACCGGTCACGTGCGTGGCAACTCCGTAGTATACGTCACTGCAGTTACGAGGCGAGCTTTGAGTGGACTCCGCATGCGTCAAGCAACAACCTATCATCTCTATACATTTTACATTATACGTCTCATTTATTTTCCTTTTTTCCTATAGTTTATTTACTTTAGAAATTCCCTTTTTAAAACTTATAATATTTGTGAACAAAAAAAAAAAAAACTTATAATANTAGTTATGATATTGAAATTACAGCAGAAAAAATTGCTCTTTAAGGTTGGAAGTAAGTGAACCAAGTGAGTAGGTAAGTGATCTCCCGCCTAACAGAGACGGTTCCCGCCTAAAAATTGCTCTTTATGTTTCCGATAACTAAATAAGTTAATACCATAATTTTACGTCAAGGTATGTGATAGAGATTGACGACGTTCTAAGTAAATTGAAATACACATTTTCTCAAACTTTGAAATTAAAATATTTATTGTTTACATACTTTCACATAACGTTGCTTTACTTCTTTTCTTCCCATAAGTTGTTATAAAATCTGATTTTAATATATTTTTCAGAGAATCTTTTGGTTATAATTCTTACGTACTCTCTACTTTTGCATGCATGGTCGATGTCTCTAAATAGGTGCAATATATTTATTTGTAGAGTTTGTTACTTAGTTCGTAACAACACTCCACCACTTTTGTTTCCGTATACATACGGTATAAATACGGTCAGAGGCCAAAGACATGTACTGCCTTGTACGTATTTTCAACACACGTGTGCGTCTATGTTACTCTTGTGTTCCAAGAACTCTATTTACACATTATCGCTTAATAAAGAATATAAAAAGAGAGGAGTCGGATTATTGGTGTTGTGGCAATCTAGTTGAGGCAAGAGAGGAGTTCAGAGATTACATTTACGCCCAATTCCATGGACCAGCACCTGAGATGGGTCAGATTATTGGTGTTGTGAATGCTTTGTGGGCAAGGTCAAGTCCAAGAATCTTTGTCCATCGAATTGGGGCTGGAACGTTCCTACTAAGGGTGAACAACGCTCACACAAGGTCAATTCTTCTAAGCAGGAATCTGTGGAATATTGCAGGACATCCTATGTTCGTCGCTCCTTGGTCACCTGAATTCACTCCCGAAAAGCCGGCGATCACCAAAGCACAAGTTGTTGTGGAATTCAGAGGAGTCCCTTATCTACTGTTTAACAGGCAGAGCCTACAAAGAATAGCATCCGGCGTAGGGTGTCCAAAGTCAATTCACCCAGAAACTGCAAGGAAAGAATCTTTCGAGGTGGCAAAAGTCATAGTCGAAGTTAACCTCCTAGAGGAGCTTCCTAGCAGATTAGTCTCAGGCTTCGCGGATGGGACAGAGTTTGTGATTGAGGTAAACTACCCTTGGCTTCCACCAAAGTGTAACTTCTGCAAGGATTTTGGACATCTAGAATTTAGATGCCCAAGAAAGCCATTCACGGGAGAGGCCAACGGTGAAAACAATGGATCAAAAGCTAAGCGTCAATCATCCCGCAGTGGACGATCTCGAGGTAGGTCAAGAGCAC
>KE157032.1:0-14625 GCA_000411055.1 Leavenworthia alabamica
ACATCTACTTATTAATATATGTTGATGATATGTTGATTGCAGCTAAAGATATGTCAAATGTGAAGAAACTAAAAGATAGACTCAGCCAGGAATTTGAGATGAAGGATATGGGTGCTGCCAGTCGGATTCTTGGAATTGATATCACTAAAGACAGAGCAAGAGGTACTTTATGTCTGACTCAATCAAATTATTTGAAAAAGGTACTTGCTAGATTCAATATGAGTGATGCTAAGGCTTCTAGTACACCTATTGGTTCACATTTTAAGTTGTCAGCTGTAGAAGAAGATTCTGAATGTATTGATATAGAAACTACTCCATACTCAAGTGCTGTTGGTAGTGTGATGTATTCTATGATAGGAACAAGATTTGATCTAGCTTATGCAGTTGGTCTGGTGAGTCGTTTCATGAGTAAACCTGGTTTAGTTCATTGGGAAGCAGTTAAATGGTTGTTGAGGTATATAAAAGGGTCTCAGGATTTGAAGTTGGTATACACAAAAGGAAAAGATCTTAGTGTGGTTGGTTACAGCGATTCAGATTATGCTGCTGATTTGGATAGGAGGACGTCAATTAGTGGGTATGTATTCACAGTTGGTGGAAATACAGTGAGCTGGAAATCAAATTTACAGAACATTGTAGCACTGTCTACAACTGAGGCTGAATATGTTGAACTCACTGAAGCAGTTAAAGAAGCAATTTGGATTAAAGGTTTGTTGCTGGATTTTGGTTTCAAACAGGATAAGGCTCAAGTCTGGTGTGATTCACAGTCTGCTATTTGTCTGTCAAGAAATAGTGTGTATCATGAAAGGACAAAGTATTTTGCTGTGAAGAGATCATTCCTTAAAGATGTCATTGATAGTGGCGAGATAGAGATATTAAAGATTCATACATCCAAGAACCCAGCAGACATGCTTACCAAGAGTATTCCTATTGCCAAGTTTGATTCAGCCTTAGAAATGCTAAAGCTGATCAGATGGAAGTAAGCAACTACGTTGCTTAAGCTGGAGGTGTAGATTCAAAGGTATGCAGTTCATTAGTCAAAGGTAAACATATGAATCAAGGTGGAGATTGTTAGAGTGATGATTCATTGGTTTTGTTGTGGTTCTAGCTTGAACCGGGATTTCAGTGAATTGATTTAAACCGGTTAATTGTGATTGTTATTAGACTGAACCGGTTGAGTTTACAAGAAGATGAGTTGAGCTGAAGCTTCAATCGCGAGTGAAGTCTTCAGGTGCTATATAAGTGGATGTTCTCGGCCAAGTTCACTCACTGCAACAGAAAAGATTCTTCTTCTTCATTTTTCTGTTTTATCAGTTGTAACAGAGTAACGACTCTGAGTTTTCTCCATTGTTGAGCTCTGCATTTGAGCGTGTACTTCATTCTTTGTTCTAGTGGATTGCTGGATCGATTCCAGCCCCAGATGTAAGCTTTGTCACCTCGGCATTGCTGAACTGGGTAAACAAATCAGTGTCTTCTCTAAGTGCTCTTAATATTCTACATTTCATTCTCACAAATTGAATCAGGAAATTGAACTGTATAGAATCAAATTGAGTGTAAGCGAAGCTGCGATTTCTAACAGCACTGGTCACTCAAATGAACGTTGTTACTCTGTTATTGGTTATCCGGATTGGTGGAATGATAAAGCAAAATCATGTGTGATTCATGGTCGAGGAAGAGGTACAATTGGAAAAGGCCGTGGCACACCAACTTATGTCAATCACGTAGTTGTTCCTCAAGTTGAAGCATCAATTCAAGAGACAGTTAATCATGTTATTACTGACACTGATAGAGCCAAAGTAAGTGGTCTTACAGAGGAACAATGGAGGACGATAAAACATATATTAAATGCTGGCACATCAAATGTTACCAACTCTGATGCAACTGGTACATTAACTTCTCATTCTTGGATTTTAGATACTGGTGCATCGTATCATTTAACTAGTCGGTTTGATGCTTTAACCAATGTTCGTAATATGCCGCTGTTTCTGATTATAATGGCTGATGGTCGTGAAAAAATAGCAACAAAAGAAGGGACAATTCATCTTGGTCCGGATTTAGTTATGCAGTCAGTGTATTATGTGAAAGATCTACAGTCGAATTTGATATCTCTTGGTCAATTAATGGACGAGAATAATTGTGTTATTCAGTTAGCTGACACATTTCTCGTGGTTCAGGACCTTCGTTCGCGGATGGTGATTGGTACAGCTAAAAGGATTGGAGGTACTTATCATTTCAGAGGTATGGCGAATGCTGCTATGGTGACTGCAAGCACTGATAATACATTCGTTTTGTGGCATCAAAGGTTGGGTCATCCGTCAGCACAAGTCACGTCTTTGTTACCTGCATTTTCTTCTTCTGTTTCTTTGAAAAATTTCAGTACTCCTTGTGATGTATGTCAACGTGCAAAACAGACAAGAGAAAGTTTTCCTATCAGTTTCAGCAAAACTTCTAAAGCTTTTGAGTTATTACATGTTGATATTTGGGGACCATATCGAACTGTCTCACATTCTGGAGCTAGACATTTTTTAACAATTATTAATGATTATACACGTGCAGTGTGGATAACGTTATTAACATCAAAATCAGAGGCTTCACAACAATTGATCAATTTTTTTGCTTTCACAGAACGATAGTTTCATACAAAAGTACAACGCATAAGATCAGATAATGGAGCATAATTTATGAGTATGACAGCTTATTTTTAGAAAAATAGAATGATCCATGAGACAACGTGTGTTTACACACCGCAAAAAAATGGTAAAGTTGAAAGAAAGCATCGTCATATTTTAAATGTCGTGCTCTCCGGTTTCAGGCTTCCCTTCCCATCACCTTCTGGGGTGAGTGTGTTCTTGCCGCTGCATTTTTGATCAACAGAACACCATCTGCCCTTCTTGACAATATTTTTCCATATGAGAAGCTCTTTAACAAGTCACCAGATTATGCACACTTGAAGGTTTTTGGTTGTCTTGCTTATGCTAAAAACCTTGTAACTCATGGTGATAAATTCAGCTCACGAAGCCGCAAATGCATTCTTATTGGTTATCTTCACAATCAAAAAGGCTGGAGACTATGTGATTTAGCAACTTCTGAATTTTTCATCTCCCGTGATATCAAGTTTTTCGAAGAAATTTTCCATTTAATGACAAGGAGACAGTGTTGGATATCACAGATGAACCTCCATTGTGGGCTCCAATTCACACAGGATTTCCCGATTCAGAAACAGACATGTTCCTTCCTCAATCTGTTCTGCGCGATATTGGTTCAACAAGTCAAGCATCTTCTGAATCACCATTAATGACAGCTCCTCCATCAACTTCCACAATACAATCTTCTGCTTCTTTATCATCTACAACACTACTAGTGCAAATAAATGACAATTCTGAAACAGTTGTTGTTCCAACAATGGGCACTTTATGTTTATTTCTTGATTTGGCAGCAAAGCGCAATTGGAAAGTTCAACAGATAGATGTTCATAACGCTTTTCTACATGGTGATTTAGAAGAGGAAATATGCATGAAGTTACCACCTGGTTATCAATCTTCAGATCCCAACAAAGTCTGTATTCTCAAGAAATCACTTTATGGTCTCAAACAAGCTCCTCGTTGCTGGTTTGCAAAGTTTTCCTCAGCTTTACTAACTTATGGATTTACTCAATCTTTAGGTGATTACTCATTATTTACACTGGAAATAGGCACCACAATACTTCACATACTCATATACATTGATGATCTTATCATTGCTGGCAATATATTGTGATTCAGCCACAGAAGCTTTCAAAGGATACTTGTCTTCTTGTTTTCACATGAAGGACTTGGGTGATCTAAAATATTTTTGGGTATTGAAGTTGCAAGAAATGAAACTGGTTTTTATTTGTGCCAAAGAAAGTATGCTCTTGATATTATTTCTGAAACTGGTCTACTGGGCTCAAAACCTGCATCATTTCCGCTATAGCAAAATCATCATCTGGCCAAATCGAAGTCTTCACTTCTCTCTGATCCTCAACCATATCGTCGCTTGGTTGGACGACTAATTTACTTAGGAGTTACTCGACCGGATTTGGCTTTCTCAGTTCATGTTCTTGCTCAATTTATGCAGCAACCTAGACAAGATCATTGGCTAGCTGCATTAAGTGTTGTCAGGTATATCAAATCAGATCCAGGACAAGGTATTTTGCTGAGATCAGATGCTAATTTTCAAATAAAAGGTTGGTGTGATTCAGACTGGACTAGTTGTCCTTTAACGAGAATATCAGTCACAGGCTATATTGTTCAACTTGGAGATACACCAATTTCTTGAAAGACAAGAAAGCAGAAAACAGTGAGTATATCATCTGCCGAAGCTGAGTATCGTGCGATTGCCTCCCTGGTTCAAGAACTAAAATGGATTAAAAGCATGTTGAAGACATTCGGAGTTTCACATGATCAACTAATGCTGGTGCAGTGTGATAGCAAATCAGCTATTCATACAGCAACACATCCTGTATTTCATGAAAAAACAAAACATATTGATATCGATTTGCATTTCATTCGTGATGAAGTTCTAAAGCGCAACATTTGTTTAAATCATGTTACTTCTGCTGCACAGCTCGCCGATATTCTAACCAAAGCTATAAGCAAAGATGGATTCATGTTTTTAAATCCAAGCTAGGCATACACAACTTGTATGCTCCAGCTTGAAGGAGGGTATTAGACACATTTAAGTCTGAAGATAGTGTCTCCTATTTTCTAGTGAACTGCTTCTTAACTGTTATGTTTTTGTATATGTACCGACGTTATTTTGTTCAATCAGACATAAGAGTTTTCTCAAAATTTCTCTATATGTATATCAGAAAAGAATCAGAGTTATGATTTTATTTAAACAAAGTGAAAGCGTGGATGCTAAGGCACAACGCCACACACTTCAAACTTGGGACTAAAAAATGACAAACAACTCTCCTGAGTAACTGTAGATTCTTATGTAAGAAGCCACTTTTTTGTATTGCGTCTGAAGAACCCTTTGCAAAAGGTGGAAGAAACCATCTCCTTGAGAAGAGGATATTGCATCATCAAGAAGAGAATAGCAGGGATACTAGCTAATGGCTTCAATGGGATGACAAGCTTTGGCCTTTTACGCATGGACGCAGAAAGCGCAGTGATGAATGCAATAAGCATTGCTGCAATGGAGATGAATAAAATAGATAAACCCAATATCATCTTTCTAGGAAGTGACACAATGAAGTCATCAAAAGAATATCTTGAGGTAAGAATGCTGAGGAATATGAGAACAGAGATGGAGGAGGTGATGAAGGCAATAGTATCTGCCATGATAAACGCCAAGAAATGTCCATCGTTAAGAAGAAGAGGCTTACCTGATGTTTCATCAGTACCTCCAGGAACAGTGAATATAGCTTGAAAAGTTACAGTTGCAGTAAGAGCCGCCACTAAACTACAAGCAGTGGCTGTGTATTTCATCCATTCTTCTCCTTCTTTACGTAAAGTTTCATGACAATCTTCAAATACTTGTCGTGGTGTCTTATTATTGTTGTTTTTTTGCACTACTTCACGTTTAGATACCAAGCTTTTTACTTCATTAAACCACTGAGCTTCTCTTTGTATCTTGAGAGCAGGTCCAGATATCTTAGAGAGCTGACTGGGGGTAGATAGATGAGCTGCGATATGGAGAATGTTGTTGTTTTCTTTGTCGATAGATCTAAGTAGTGTGAACTTTGTATCTTCTAAACCATGGATTAGGTTAAAGATCTTCTCTTTCTTGAACTCAACGGCTAGCTGAAAGAGGTTTCGACCAGAGTTAGGTTTCGTGATCCAAATCAGTAGAGGGTTGAGTTTGATCATGTTGATGAAATAGTCCTTGTTCCCATTCTCTACCGCTTCAAATAATGACTCGTAGACCGTATCTTTCCATGTCTGGTCCTTATCATCAATGAGTGACGTTTCTTCGCAAATTTTTATAAGCAATTCATGAGATTTAAGATGTTTATTCTTTAGCTCATATATTTGCTTGAGTCCTATGTCAAAGAAAAAAATAAGAGATGTTATAAGAGCATACAATTAAAGTGTTAAAACTCAGAGAAAAACTTCATTTTTTTTAAGTAGTTGAGCAATTTATGTCCATATATACTAATTCATTAGATTTTTATATATTGTAGTATGATTTCACACTATACGTTAAAAATGAAGAAAAAAACTAATATGATACAAAGAACATCGGTCGACCTATTTATTCATTAATTTTCAAACGTTGGATTAAAAACCCGTGAAAGATGATAGATAATTCATCACATATATTATGTACGTATGTAACTACTAACTAGTGTACTAATAGTAGTCTATTTGTATTTGATATAACTATTTACCAGAAAACTCTATTTATACTTATTTTTAAAACAATATTATTTTATACATAAACGGTTAATATATTCAAATATTATATCCAATTAAATAATAAATTTTGTGCATTTTAGTGTGTCAACCGTAATGACAATTAGTGACAAACATAAAAATTCTAAAATCGACATATACTTCTTAAAATAAGCTGATTTGTACCTGAATATTTTTTGTTATTCGGTTTTAAATAAATATATAATTTTTTTAACTCGAATTAGTGACTTTTATTAAATTAAAAATATTTATTATCGGTTAACACACCAATATTTATGAACATTTCAAATATTTTAAGTTATAAAATTATAACATATTTTTTTTTGTACTCTATATGATGTTATCATTTTTTCCTCATCGTTCTTCATTTTTTGTCAATCCATCATTTTATCTATTAAAATTATTTATAATTATAGAAAAATAACTAATATATTAATCTTTCATATTCTAAAATATATGTTTCCTCTACGCAAATCTTATGGGTGATATATTAATTATTTTTCTATAATTATTTGTAATTTTAGTAGACAAAAAAACAAGATATTGACGAAAAAAGAAGATATATTGATAAAAAATAGAAGAACGATAAAGAAAGGGGACAACAGATAGAAAAAGAAAAAAAATATGTTATAGATTATAACTTAAAATATTTGAAATATTCATAAATATTGATATGAATTAACCAATAATAAATATTTTGAATTTAATAAAAGTCAATTTTGACATTTTTATGTTCATTGTTTTCTATAACGTGGCCGATGAGTCAGCAACCGTAACGGTTGACTCACAAAAAAACACAAAATTTGTTATTTGGATATAGTATTTGAATATATTAACAATTTAAGTATAAAATAACAATGTTTTAAAAATGAGATATAAATCGGCTCGTTTCATAAAATTTATGTCAAAATTGACCTTCTCCCATATAAACTCAGGAGATATTGGACCTACCACACCATCTGAGAAGCCGTTGTCGTGTCTCAGAATCAGTTTCAACCTCCGAGGGCATACCTACCAAAGAAATATACTTATATGTGAACAATTAGGCTCAAGATCGGGATTAAAATCAGAAGAAAAAAAAGTAAGACAGGAGCAACTGGATTTTGTAAAGATATATATACACATACAAGAGTAGATGAGGCGTCGCCAAAATCCAAAATCGCAGTGGCTACGAAACAAGTCAGGTTTCGAAGCTAAGAACCTAAGTGGAGATGTCGAATCTACGAAACCAGTCAGGTTTTGAGGCGGGACTTCGCCGAAGATGTCCAAGGCAATGTCTAACAGTCCATGAAAGCAAACTATATATTATGTCCACTTATTTACAAAAACACCAACATTAATTCTGAATTATAAGCTTGTAATCCCTATTAATATTCATCGATATGCATTTCAAAACCAATATTTAAAATTAAAAAAAATATATATATATATATAGAGTAATTTAATCTATATTCTTTATATAATAATATAACAGATTAATTTCCTAATTCTAAATATATTTGAGATTCAATATATATTCTGAAATTTTTTAGGAAAATGAAGTTATAATTTTAAAATGTTATATGCGATAAAATATTTTAATTAAAATAAATAAATTTATAAATAAATATATACAAATAATATAACATTATAATTAATAGGGCAATTCTTATAAATACCACTAATTTAAGTTTACTTTCCACAAATACCACTAAAATTAATTTAAGACAAAATTACTATTTAATAACTCAATTAAATTAAAAATTAGATTATATTTTTGAAAATTTACATAAAATTCAAACATTAAACACTAAACTCAACCACTAAATATTAAACCCAAACAATAAAAAATTAAACCCAACCACTAAATACTAAACCCTAAAATTATAATTTTTTAAAAAAATGGTATTTATGTCTAATTAAAAAAAATAATGTAATTTTGTCCAATAAAATATAAATAATAGTATTACAAAGAATTACTCTAATTAATATAAACTATTAAAATCTCTAAACAACTAGGGTCAATTTTCAGTTAATAAGTATTAGATATATATATTTCACATTTCAATTGTAACAGAGAACCATGCATTTGTGTATTATATATAATTGCCTTAAAAGCATAAGTGCTTGATATCAAATACTCACCGAGAAATCCATAAAATATTGCATCGCGAAGGAGACATGTAGCCCAATATCCACCATTGGTCCTCAAATGATCACGATAATTATTAATATTATTATTAGTACTATAGTAAGTGTTATAAAGGTAGCTAGTGACCTCTTCATGCCCTGCATTTGAAGCCCGTACAACTGGTGTAACTAGCCCATAGCTATTATTATCAAGCAGTTGATGATTATTTGTGAGCAACTCCTTTATAGTCTCCAAATTGCCATTTCCAGCAGCAATATCTAGCTTTAAACAATAATAAATATCTTCTTGACTCCTACGCCGGATCAGTTCGTCCAATAGTAATGTCTTGACGATGTCTAAATGACCGCAACTACATGCTTTTTGCATTGGTGTTTTGAATACGTCGGTCCACTTAGTAGCTTCATTTTGCCGCTCCCTCAAGAAGATTTTCAGACCATCCGAACTGAGGTTGCTAATTATTTGCGATAGAAAAAAACATTCACAATGCTCACCTATCAAAATACAACACCACATGAAACATAATCAATTTGATATAATATTTGGTTAAGGACAAAAAAAATCAAAAATCAAGTTAAATAGGAAATGAAGTATAACTTAACGTGGGATAAAGATTTGTTGCATGCATGTATATATATATATATATATATATATTTTGATAAGATGTTAATTATATTACCAATATGCATGAATATTTACTTACACACATGAACTGCCACAAGTGATTTAAGTAGTAAAGATATGATGAAAATAAAAGACTATTTTTAGTGAGAAATAACCTGGTGGCGCTTGTTGTGAAGTTCCTGCCATTTTCTATATTTGAAGAACCTAATTAAGCTTTCTTTATAAATCTGTTGGGAAATCAGAGTTGTACTGTCAATTTTCTTCTCAAAATTATTCCCTTTTGAGGTTTGCGATATGATAATGATATATATACGAAATTTATTTTCGCGTCATAACATTCTCTTTTTTTTTCTTATGTCATCACTCATCACATTCGTCCTTATAAGTACTCCAACTAGGGCATGACTCATTTGTTTCTTTGAGTCTATTGTTTTTCCTCTTTTTTATATTCCTAAGGTCAACGATAATGTAATAAATGTTATACGGGTTTCATCTAATAAATACGAGTTTTATCTAATAAGTATGTTATTATGAAGATCATGTATATTCAAGATTCTATTGACATTCTCACTTAATATTTTTTTAAAACATTACATGTGATGTGACATTTGTGTTTTGATCCTTTTTGGAGAATTCATCAAACCAATTAAATAATTGGCTGACATATTGATTTTTTTCTTAATTGAATCAGTAAGAAAAAGAATAAAATTAGTCACCTCCACAACAATAAAAAATAGTTTATGGAAATTTCTTTTCCTTTTATTGAATGGACAACAAAACAAAATGGCCTTCGGATTTAAAAAAAAAAAGAATCATGCATCAAAAAAATTTTAAAAAATAAAGTGATGTTTTGCAGAATAACTATGACGGATTCTCATCTATAATTGATGAACACGTGAAATAATATATAAAATGCGTTCTCATTGCTATAATTAGTTTTGAGTTGAAAATTCATAAAATTCAAAATAATATCAGAATCTAGTTTTTTTCATCAAATTAAAGTAAGATGGTTAAAGTAGAAACTGTAGTTGGTTATAGATGGTATGATGAATCCGTGATCTATGTGCCGTAAGGACCAGAGCTATAACTCAGTGACATAAGAGCCAACCCATCTTTATTTTTTTAGCCGCAATGACTCACTATTTTCACATCATATTCAAAATACAAAACTTGATTGATAGATCACACAGATAAAGGAGAAAGAGCAGTTTTTGTGTTGGAGCAAACAAAAGCACATTTAGTAACTGTCAATATCAGTTTCAGGCCTTCTCAGGAAGTAACGCAGACAATTCACCAAAACCTACAGATCGAAGACAGGTTTAACATATAATAGTACCAAGTAACAGAAACAACAACAAAAACTAACCTGTGACATCGAACTGTTCAGTGCTTGCCCTTGGTAGCTTACGTGAAACTTGTCTTTCGCAACCAGTCCCTATGAAAGTTATAATAAGACAATGGACACATTATTATAAAGCCTAGAAAATGAATCATAATAAGAGGCTTTAAGTACTTCTGTCTCCATCTCTGCCGATTCCACATCTATGTTGATATCTGCCATCACTTTCATCATCTCTACGACAAGACCTGGCCTGTCCGCTGTCTCTATCCAAAGCAAGCTACGGAAAAAAAAAGGAAACCAGTGAGGGTTATGTAACTAATCTATTAGGCTACAGTTTAATGTCACCTTGTGCTCATTATTCCACTCAATATATATATATATACCTCCTCTTTGGTCCGTCCTCTTTCACATTTATGTGAGTAGTGATATCCACATCTAACTGTAACCACATAAAACCAATACAGAATTAACACATCACTAAAGCTTATCTTTAACAACATTAACTGCAAAATTGTTTATGTTCGCCATAAGAAAAGAGCTTGTATAAAACATAGGACACAGAAGCATCATCCAACAAGCAGAGTAACCATTACCTTCTTTTCTGGAGCCTTTATTCCAAAAGTCTCACCCATTACAAGTTGATCACTGCATTCCTGTGAAACAAAAGGCAATGTTTCAAACAAATCCAAAAGCTGCATGCAAGCTTCTTTGGATGTGAATGTAATTAAGGTAACGAGAAAGGAAACTGAAGCAGACTGGATGGTATTTCAAAAGATTGTTGATGATTGTTAATCGGATTTGTTCCAACAAGTCAGGATCTTCCACTTTCCTGCCAGTGTCTCTGGTGTCCCAAAGAAAAAATATTGATTCAGAAATTGTTGTTGATACTTGCACAAAACACCAAGAATCTTTTTTAACAGAAAGTATTTGATCAGATTCTATTGAACATGTGAGAGGTTCATAAGTGATAGAAAACATCAAAAGCAAAGAGAAACCAGGGAAAGAATAGCCTTTTCTTACAGTTTGGTTATACAAAATTTAGTCTGCTTAATGGATCCTTGAGTTGTGACTGTTCCTTTTATTACATCCAATCCCAAATCTTTCAGCGCCCTCATCTGCCAATTACAATAATGATTCATAAGCCAAAAACAAGGCAAGTTTCCAAGAATCCAAGATATATCAAAAGACATACAGCGATAATCTGACACTGATAAAAAACCTATAAATCTGGCTCCAGAAAATCTTTTGTCAAAAAGAAAAATAGAAGCCCTCTCACCGTGTCAATCAGGGCCCCAAGACGATCTCCAAAACTGAGTTGTACAATAGTGGCTTCAGGGTCAGCATCCTGGTCTATCATAACCATTGGCATTGGAACAACGTCATCATCGTCTTCGGATTTCTGCGATCAAAATTTCCAGCAATATCATCTCAAAGCACACGTGAACAGAAAACTCATAGCAGACTTTTTCTCTAATAAACATAAGAAAATCAAAATCACATATCACAGATTAATACATAACCACATTCTCTCTATATTAAAGTCACTGAGCATGTGAGCTCATGGTAGTCAACTCAAATCTATAGATGGAAACATCAATACTTTATAACTGCGACGAAAGAGAGAAAGTGAAATAAATAACTGACCGGAAAAGATGATGTAGTCGCATTAATGCTGTTGTTAATCGAAGCATATACACGGTTTCTTATACTACTGCATCTCAAAACAAACAAGCCCAGAGAGATACATTAGCAACTCACACAGTTCAAGACTCCCAACGAAAAATTTAACTTATCAACAAGTCCATTTGCCAAATCTTTATACATACAGAGCAAAGATTTTAGTAGGATCAAGCTCATAATAGTAAAAAGTTTACTAAAGTCTCCTCCAGCAATGATAAACAACGGAAAGATCTAGATAAAAAATACGCAGCAGCAAACCTAACCTCTTCGTCACACCTTCAACGAACTTCCGACGATCACCGAACAAAGCAGGCAATAGATCTGGAGAAGAAATTTGAGAGGGAAAATGAGTATGCCTGCTGATGGAAGAAGACGGACGCGGAGAAGTTAACGACGAAGAAAAATGAGTTGAGGAGAAGATAGTATTCGAGAACGCCATTGATGATTGAAGTTGAAATCTTTCTTTCTTCTCCCAAGTCAGAGAACACAGAAATCTAAAAAAAGAAGGCGAGAAAATTGGGTTGGCGTTTCGTTTTGTTGGTGTGTGACGTCGCTACTGAGATGCTCCACCTGTACATTTATTATTTTTTTTCTATCTATTGGGCCGTAGACGAGGCTGGATAAAATTTTCAATATTGGGCCATATAATGGGCTATTAAACAAATAATAAGTCTTTTGCTAAAAAATTAACGCGGGTTCTTCAGCCCGACCCGGACCCCAAGCTAGAACTTACGTAAATAACGGGAAAAATGTTAAAAAAATCGTAAACTTTACCAATGTCACCAAATAAAGTCTGAATTTACAAAATCAAAAAATAATTTTCATCTTTTGTTTGACTCTATAATTAAATACAAAACTTTCTGTTGACCAGGCAGATTAGCCCCTCAGTTAAAACGATTAACGGAGGGTTATGACGTTGTTAATTAATCCGTCAACAGTTCCGTTTAATTAAAATGCATCCATTTTAATAACTACAAAACGGCGTTGTTTTGTTACGTTTCGAAAATTAAACTCAGAAAATTCCCAAATCGGAAAATTAGGATTCGTAGTTTCAATTCGTTCTCCTCAAATCTCTTCTTCTCTTTTCACAGTCGCCACAGTCGCCTTCTCTCTTAAAATTGAAACGACGAACTCTAATTTCCCGATTTGGGAATTTTCTGAGTTTAATTTTCGAAACCTAACAAAACAACGCCGTTTTGTAGTTATTAAAATGAATGCGTTTTAATTAAACGGAACTGTTGACGGATTAATTAACAACGTCATAACCCTCTGTTAATAGTTTTAACGGAGGGCCTAATCTGGCTGGTCAACGGAAAATTTTGTATTTAATTACAGAGTCAACCAAAAGATGAGAATTATTTTTTGATTTTGTAAGTTCCGGCTTCATTTGGCGATATTTGTAAAGTTCGCGATTTTTTAAACATTTTTCCCAATTAGTTAACTCGACGTTCTCTTGGACTATGATAAATAAATTTTATACCAAAATTCGATTTCAGTGACTTTTAGCAAAAGATAGCTACGGTTCGTTCGGCGATCACAAGGGTAGGAACACATGAAAGAGAACATATACATCCAGGTTCTTCATCAGTCTTCGAATTTTCTGTCTCTTGATCTCTTTATTATTAGACTTTTGCATACTGATTCATTGTTTCGCTGAGAAATTGTGATTCAAGGGAGAAAAATGTTCTGTATTTAACAGAATCTGATCACTTTATATCAATCCAAAATATTATCCCAATATCATTAGGGAGACACTGATTTTGAAGATGATAAGAATAGACTTGTTCAGTTTTCGTCATTAATTAAATAGTCAAACTAGTAGATGGTCTCAGTTGAAAGAACTGTAATCTCTATAGTTTGTTCTGATTGAGTTGTTAGTTCTCACTTAATGACTTAACACCTATAGCTAAGGATGGGCACAATTATATATCCGAATTTTTATTCTATCATTATCTACCTATTTTTTTCGAATATATATTAATAATTAATGTTTATATAAGTTCGTTATAAAATATACATATTTTGTACAATTATTTAAAAAAATTAAATTAACATATGCATCTTCTATCTACTTATTAAAAGTGAAGTACAAAATTTGTAACTATTCAAGTGGTCAAACACTTTAAATTTTATTCTTATTTATCTGAATTTTTATCATATCTTTATCTACATATTTTATTTCTAAATATAAAGTAATAATTAATGTTTATATAAGTTTTTTAAAAATATTAGAATTATTTTTAAAAATTTAAATTAACAATAAAATTGAAATAAAATTTTGTTACTATTAGTCAAATATCTTAAATGTAACTATTAAAATTGAAGTACAAATTTCATTAATATTCATGTGGTCAAATATCTTTAAATTAAATTTAGAAATTTTCATTCAAATAATATTTACTTATTTTTAATATATTATAAATTTGCATAGTATAAAAAACTATCTTAATATTTATAATATTATTATTTTGTATATT